>CANTUT010001060.1:2500-47872 GCA_947687605.1 Reutealis trisperma | reverse complement strand
TATATATATATATATAATATATATAATATATATATATATATATATATATATAATATAATCATAATTCATAAGTATTAGATTATATTATTTATTATATATATATTATATATATATATATATATATATATATATATATATATATGCATATATATATATATATATATATATACATATATATATGTATACATATATGTACATATAGATATTTATACATATATATATATATATATATATATATATATATATATATATATATATATATATATATAGTATATATATATATATATATATATATATATATATATATGTATATATATATATGTATATATGTATATATGTATATATGTATATATGTATATATGTATATATGTATATATGTATATATATATGTATATAATGTATACTTATATATATGTATACATATATATATGTATACATATATATATGTATACATATATATATGTATACATATATATATGTATACATATATACATATATATATATATATATATTTGTGTGTGTGTGTGTGTGTGTGTGTATGTATGTATATTGCTTCACACAGCGAGTTGGGAGGGAGGGGGTTTCTCCTTAATTCTTATCTGACAAGTCAATGGCTTTTCACACACTTGCTCAAGGCAAGTTTATTGCCTAAGATCCATGTCTGCTATCCGAGACTGGTCGCTATCTACCATCTGAGGCAAGCTGTCATGCCATCCAAAGCTAGCCACTGCTTGCCATCCGAGGCAAGCCATTGCTCGCCATCTGAGGTAAGTCGCCCTCCGTCTTAGGTAAATTTCTTTTCCTTTTCTTTATTTTATCTATTGTTTTCCTCTTTTGGTTTGTGTTCTAAGGCTCCTTGCTTAATTCTTGGTTCGCTAAGGTAGTTTATTAGAATTTGACTTAATTATCTCTACTTGGTAATCAATTGGTTAAATTAATCAACTCAACCTTCTTTCAATCAATCATTCAAAACATAATAAAATGGCTAGACTAAACTAACCCTTTCGCAAGAAGGGAGAACTGTGTGGGTTTTGATTCCCATTCGAAGGGATGTGTAAGCATGCTTTGTTCAAGCATCGAATACAATTAAAACTAACCAACTCTCTCTCCTATCACCTTCTTCACTTGCTTTTATTTTATTTTCTTTTTGCTTTGTTATTAGGCTTAGTTTGGGGAATGTGTGACTTTCCTAAAACCCATAAGTGCTAAAGAAGATATTCCCTAATTTTGGAATTTTTATTGTAATGTTAACCTTCTTTTGAACTTTACTTGTGTATTTACTTTATTGTTGAATGGATGAGTTGAATGATCATGCATATTATAAATTGTTCAAGCATTTTAGATTGTTCATAAAATATATTTTAAGTCACTCTTATATTAATTGGCCAAACTTTTTTGTTAAAGTAAACTAAAAACCTAGTCCCGGAATCCTCTTTGGTTTTGAAGTTAGTGATCTTTTTCCCTTTAGATAATAATTAGAGTCAAATGAGTTTTTTCCTTATATTTTTCTAATTAAAAATAAATTAAGATGGACACTCAAAGAAATAAATTTTAAATCTATCAAAAATAAGCTGGGGGCTTCCTCATGAGTTCTTTCCAAAATGAGCATTTCAATTCATTTCAGTGGATCGGATCGGTGCTTAGGCGAGGCCTCATAGGTAGGGGCTTTAGTGGCAGTAATGAAGGTTCTAGTTTTAGTGGATTAGGATTGGGTTATGGTGCTGTAGTTTGTGTCAGATGTTGCAAAGCCTATCAGAGATAGTGTTTTCAAGGCTTAAGTGTCTGTTTTGGGTGTGGCTAGCTGGGTCACTTTGCCAGGGATTGTCCTTTATCAGGAGGATAAAAATGAGCCACCTTGGGATTCACTTAGGGATATATTGCTAGAGTCACTCAACTCATACAAACCTCCCCATCAGGTGGATGATTTAGTGGCCATTAGGGCCATGGTTTTGGCAACAGAGGTAGAGGACAGAGTTAGAATATGATCTTAGGATATACAGGGAGAGGTCAGAATCAAAGACTAGCCAGAGTTTTCACTCTCACATTACAGGATGGATAGGCCTTTAATCTGGTAGTTGCAGGCATTATTTCTATTTGTTCCTTAGAAGCTCATGTGTTACTAGATCTGGGTGCTATGCACTCTTTCATATCCCCTAATTTTGCAGTCAAACTTGTTGTAATGCCAGTTGGTCTTAAGTACTCCTTATTGATTGCCACTCCTATGAGTGATTCTTTATGGGCAAATACAGTTTTTCTATCCTGTCTGATTTTGGTTGAGGGCATAATCCTTCCTGCTAATCTAATTCTATTGGATGTGATGGAATTTGATGTGATACTGGGTATGGATTGGTTGCCAACCCATTATGCTACCCTTAATTGTCATAGTAAAGAAGTTATTTTTCATATACCCCAGTGATACAGAGTTCTATTTCAAAGGAGACAAAAATGTGGCCTCGTATAACCTTATGTTGACTATTAGTGTAAGAAAGATGTTGCGTCGAGGCTGCCAAGGTTACTTAGCTTTGGTAAGAGATGTGTCTAAAGAGGTTAAGGATATGAGAGATATACTAGTGGCAAGTGAATTTCTCAATGTTTTTCTTGAAGAACTTTCAGGCTTACCACCGGAGTAGAAGATCAAGTTCTATGTCAATGTAGTACTGAGGACAAATCCCATATCTATGTCACCTTATAGGATGGCACTTGCAGAACTCAAGGAACTCCAAGAGCAGCTGCAGGATCTTTTGCATAAAAGATTCATTCAACCAAGTACTTCGCCTTGGGGTGCTTCAGTATTATTTATAAAGAAGAAAGATGGATCCATGCATCTCTATATCAATTACAAATAGCTGAATAAGGTGAATGTGAAAAACAAATATCCCTTCCCTCGGATTGATGGCCTATTTGATCAACTTTAAGGTGCTAAGTGTTTTTCAAAAATTGACCTCTGCTCTGAATATCATCAACTGAGAATCAGAAAGGAAGATATTCCAAAAATGGCATTTCGAGCTCGGTATGGACACTATAAGTTTTTGGTAATATCCTTTGGACTCACTAATGCTCCTGCTGCCTTTATGGATTTGATGAATCAGGTATTTAGGCCATTCTTAGATCATTTTGTCATTGTGTCTATTAATGACATTCTAGTGTATTCAAAGACTTCAGAAGAACATGCTTAACAATTGAGGTTGATTTTGCAGACCTTGAGAGGTCACTAGCTGTACGCTAAATTTTCCAAATGCAAATTTTGGTTAGATAGTGTAACCTTTTTGGGACATGTGGTTAGTAAAGATAGGATTATAGTATATCCCCAAAAAGGTGGAAGATGTGACAAACTAGGTAAGGCCTATTATAGTCATAGAAGTTTGCAGTTTCTTGGGTTTAACAGGTTATTATCGTTGCTTTGTTCAAAATTTTTCAAGGATTGCAGCCCCTTTGACTAGATTAAAGAAGAAGAATGTTAAATTTTTGTGGACTAAGGCTTGTGAAGAAATTTTTCAAAAGCTTAAGGATTGCCAGCCTCACATCAACACCAATACTAGCATCAACATTAAGTACAACTGGATATACTGTTTACTGTGATGCTTCAATAGTGGATTTGGGGTATGTATTAGTGCAGCATGGTAAAGTGATTGCCTATGCCTTATGCTAGCTGAAAAAGCACAAGCAGAATTATCCCACCCATTATTTAGAGATGGTAGCTATGGTTTATGCCTTACAAATATGGCGACATTATCTATATGGTGAGACTTGTGAGATTAACATGAATTATAAGAGCTTAAAGTATATATTTGATCATAGAGATTTGAATTTAAGGCAAAGAAGGTGGATGGAGCTTTTTAAAGATTATGATTGTACCATTCTGTATCATTCCAGTAAAGCGAATGTAGTAGCTAATGCGTTAAGTAGAAAATTTACTAGCAGTTTAGCTCATATTGTGGTAGAAAAGAGACTAATAATTAAAGAGTTAAAGGGGTTGATTGATGAGCGATTGCAGTTAGAAGTGAACAATTCTTGAGTATTGTTAACTCATTTTAAGGTCCATTAGGTGTTAGTGGAATGGATTAAGGTAGCTTAAAGACAGGATCCATAGTTGCGTAAAATTATTAAAGAGGTGCAGGAAGGTAATTCGGGAGATTTTATAATGGATAAAGAGGGTGTGCTACAATATAGTTCTTGATTATGTGTTCTGAATGTGGATAATTTGTGAAAACAGATCATAGAGAAGCACATCTTGCAGTATACAATATGCATCCTGGCTTCACTAAAATGTATCATGACTTGAAGGGCATCTATTAGTGGGATGGTATGAAGAATAGGATTCATTTCTAGATGTTTAACTTGCCAACAAGTAAAGTTAGAACATTAGAAATCATCTAAATTGCTGCAGCCCCCCCTACTCTTCAGTGAAAATGGGAAAGGATCACTATGGATTTTGTAACTGGATTACCTAAAACCATTTCTGGATATGATTTTATTTGGGACATAGTAGACCGATTGACTAAGTCGGCACATTTTATCCCTATGAAGGTCAAATACTCTGTGGTAAGATATGCTAAGCTATATGTGGAAAAGATAGTCTATCTATATAGAGTTCCAGTTTCTATTGTATCTAATAGAGGGCCTCAATTTACTTCCAGGTTCTAGAAATCATTGCAAGATGCTTTAGGTAGGAGGTTGGACTTTAGTATGGTGTTTCATCCTCAGATTGACGGTCAATCTAAAAGAACAATTTAGACCCTGAAAGATATGCTTAGAATGTGTATTCTTGATTTTGGAGGCCAATGGGATTCACATCTACCATTAATTAAGTTTGCTTATAACAATAGTTGCGATGCTAGTATTGGAATGGCACCATATGAGGCTTTATATGGTAGAAAGTGTAGATCCCTAGTCTGTTGGGAAGAGGTTGGTGAGAGGCAGTTAGCTAAACTAGATTTGGTTCAAATCACATTAGAAAAAGTTCCTATAATTCGAGAATAGTTAAGAGTTGCCTTCAGTAGGCAAAAGAGCTATGCAAACCTAAAGCATAAGGAGATCTCTTTCAATGTGGGTGATTTAGTGTTTTTAAAGGTTTTCTCTATGAAGGAAGTGATGAGATTTGGTAACAAAGGAAAATTAGCACCAAGGTATATTGGTTCGTATTTGATCATCGAGCGAATTGGAACTTATCGATTAGATTTACCAGCAGATCTCTCTCATGTTCATCCTGTATTTTATATTTCTATGCTAGGAAAGTATATTCCCAATCCTTCTAATGTTCTACAACCCCAAGAAGTTTAGATTTGTGAAATCTATCTTATGAAGAGATTCCTATAGCTTTAATCGATTTCCAGATTCGTAAGTTTCATTCTAAGGAAATTCCTATAATGAAGGTTTTGTAAAGGAACCACTCTGTCGAAGAATGCATGCGGGAAGTAAAGAGTGAGATGAGAGAAAAATATCCACATTTATTTAGATTATTATGTTTTGAATCATATTATGTTTTATAATTATATTATGTTTTATATTTTGACAATCAATAAAGCAAACTTTTATCATTGTTATTATTATTATTATTATTTAAAATTAATGGATGAATTTTTTTTAGGGAGGGAAGATTGTAACACCTTAAATTTCCATAATTTTAAACTTATATTTTTAAAGGAAATACCTACTAAATTATATAATATTTTAACTATTTATTATTACACTAAATTTGAATTTAATAAATTCATTAAGTAAATGTGTTTTAAATGATATTATTATTATTATTATTATTATTATTATTATTATTATTATTATTATTATTATTATTATTATTATTATTATTATTATTATTATTATTATTATTATTGTTATTGTTGTTGTTGTTGTTGTTGTTGTTGTTGTTGTTGTTATATATGTGGGAGCAAACTTATTGGTCCTAAAGACCAATCAGCTGCTTTAACTTGAGCAAAAAGGAAGAGATAGAGAGAGAAGTGGGGGGCAGTAGCTTTGACTATCGATTTCACCATCGTCTGCATGCATCGGACCAAGGAGAAGCCAACATCGAGACGAGTCTACTAGTGTAATTTCATCCCCAATCATCACTATCAGCCGCCTCACTTGCCACCTTTACTCCCTCCAGATAGAAATTTTTCTAGCTCGATTATGGCCTAATATGTTGTTCATTCAAGAAGATTTTGGTACCATTAGACTCCTTTTTTTTCTAAGCTTTAATTTGGCATCTCATTTGCTAATTTTGGATGATATTTGTTTTGGTTAGAATCCGTCGACTACAAAGGCTTCTAACGCAAATTCCATGAATGTCCAGCGAGTAAGGGAAAATGACATACATTTTTAGATTCTACACTTCCAGTGAGTATGTTGACTAAGAAATTGTGGTGATCCATCGTCATCAATACATTCCAGTGACTTTTCTGGCGACATTCTAGTGAGCATCATCTCTTGAATTTCATATAGTTTTTCTGATGTATATTTGATTTTTGAATGAAATCGACTATAAGGATAATCATTGATGAGTTTAGAAGATGAATAGTATTCATTTTTATTGATGAATAATATAGTATATCTGTCTTTATCTGTCTATGGGATTAGGTCAGTTCTAAGGGAATTCCATTGAATTTCCAATAGAATTCTCCATAAACTACAAATTGTCAATTCTTGAATCTTATATTATACTTCTGATAATTTTGTGATATTGTCATTTTCTAAATCGTGCAGGACCATTGTCCTCAACTCTAGGTCCCAATTAGTAAGTGAGTTAGAGTTCATCCTTGTCACTGTGAGTGATACTATTTAATATATGTTCTTATTTATATGCATTGCATTATTCATTGTATGTATATATTATGTATAATAGCTTAAATTATTAAGATCATGTGTGTGTGAATGAGCAATAATTGTATGAATTATTGTTTGTGGTTGCCAGATAAGGATGGGATGACACAGGAGTCACTTAGGATATAATTATGATGATGATATGATGATGGTATAGATGAGCATATGACTAGTGTGTGATGACTACTGGCTTGCTTATTGCCTATGCGTTATTGCTAGTCAAGTCATCAGTGCTGGGACGGCTGTGACCCTTATATTGGATCTAAGAGATAGTACTTAGAATAAGAGGGCTAGGAATGAGGGATCAGCTCCTCGAATTTGGGTTTAGAGTGATCCTGTGGACTATTCCTTGTCTTTGTATGATTTCATCATTTGAATGCTTGAATGGCATGAAAGCATAATCATTTCATATTAGAATGAATCTAGAGCACTAGGTATGTATATTATCTAGTATCATTCACTAAGTTGAGATGCTCACTCTTGTCTTACTATTTTTCCTTAAGATGTAGAGTGAGCAGTTTATATAGTCTATCTAGAACTCCGCAATTATAGAAGATCTGACTATGTTGTGTATTTTATTAAGTTGTACTATGAACTGTGCTAGTATTATACATTGTTACTTAGTAAACAGTATCATATGGATGATTGATGATATAAGTATGATATTATGTTGATGACAATTATGATGTGATCTTATTCTGTATTGGTGGGGCCTCAGCCCATGTGTCGAATCAGGCTTACTATGAGTTTAGGAGGTATTTAGCTTTCCTGTGCCCTAGTGTTG
This sequence comes from Reutealis trisperma, assembly GCA_947687605.1. Taxonomy (NCBI): domain Eukaryota; kingdom Viridiplantae; phylum Streptophyta; class Magnoliopsida; order Malpighiales; family Euphorbiaceae; genus Reutealis; species Reutealis trisperma. The sequence continues at coordinate 40,269 of CANTUT010001060.1, read as the reverse complement.
GTCACGTGCTTGAAAATCAAGTCGTGACAACTTAATTTCGAGAAAATTGGGAAACTTGGGGAAACATTCAATTACACTTTCATTTTTCAAATTGAGCATTAATTCATGTAATTTACACAATTACACATTCAATTTAAATTATCAATCATCAATTTACAATTTCATATTTGGCATAACCATCCAATTTGGGAAAAATCCTAATTCATGCTTCTAATGTGAAATTAACCACGTAATTATGTAATTAACTACTAATTAAACACAATTTAAGAATCAATTCAAAGAAAACATCAATCTAGAGTGAAACCCTAGGTTGGCCGAATGTATACTTTATGGAAAACCAATTTTTGCTTTTTAGTTTCACAAATTGACTTTTAAGTCATTTAACTAACATGTGAAGCATCACAAATATACATGTATTATAAATTATAGGACATGAATTCAAAAACTCATGCTTGGCATAATTGAATAAATTGGGGAAAATTAACATACTTCAATCAATTCTTCAAATTGACACTCAAATCATTAAATTAACATGGTAACCAACACATTTATGCATACATTATAATTTATGGAGCATGGGTTCAAGAACTCACCCTAGGCCAAACCACATATATTGAAAAAGAGAAGAAATTTGCAAATTGAAAGGAAAAGAACTCATGAATCATTTATGAGATAAGAAATGGAGAAGGGTTGGTTAAGAGATTACCTCATAATTCCTCCTCCTTTAAGAGCTCCTATGGTGGCTAAAAATGATGAAGGGAGTGTGTGTGTTTATGTGTTTGTTTTATGAGAAAAATGGGGAGGAAGAAGAAGAATGAGATGAATTTATATTAGGTGCTAACATTAGGGTTTTAATTGGTGAGTGGACAATAATGTCCTTAATGAGATGAATATGAGGGTTTTAAAAGTTGGTTTGAATGGTCTTTTTACCCATTCAAACACTTTGGATAAGAGAGTTTCAAAAATTAAGTTGAATTTCGACGAGTTCTTTTTTGGTGTAAAATGGTGACTTTTACCAAAAATGGCTACACCATTATGCAAACACTAAAATATTATACCATTTATTGAATATGTTATTAGTCACATGCGCACACTCTTGATGCTCACTTAATCACAATTATACTTAATTAAGTAGTTTTAATCTCATAATCACATATTAGGTACAATGACATTAATTATCAGACACAATGCAAAATTTTCACAATGTAATTATAACACAGTGCAGTATAATTATAGATAGTATAAAAATTAACACAATATCATTTAATTTTGCAAACAGTGTATATACATCATCACAGTATAATTTAATTCATAGACAATATGTCTATAACTCAGATAGTGTAGAATTAATACAGAATGTATATGGTGCAAAATTAATACAGAATGCAATATACAAGTTAATAGAACGTAGTGTAAAAATTATCAGTTCACAGAGCAAAAGTTATATAATTGCAGTGAAAATATTTAAGTAGCGATACAGGATATTACAATACTATTTCCAAAATAAAGTTCAAGTCCAAATAACACAAAAGAAAAGTCCCAAAGCCCAAAAGGGAAATACTCAAGCTCAAAGGCAAAAAGAACTAAATGTCCATAAAAGGTGATCATAATAAAGAAAAGTCAAAGGAACGGAGCTCTCTTCATTCACTGCAGCAGTAAAGATGCTTAGCTTCCAAGGTTATTCATTCTGACACCTAAGACTGTACCTGAGCATGGCTAGTGGTCAAGGAATTACCAACTTGGTCTATCTCTATGTGTATCTTGTGATATTCCTAGTGTAGATCTCCTCCTCTAACTAGCAAGCTTGCAGACTTAGCCTCTAGAGCAGCAATCTCATCCTTTAGAAGTTGGATCTTTTCATGTGTGGCATCCAATTCTTTGTTAATTTGGTCATATTCTTGGGCAATCTTTCAATTATTGGCCATCAATGCGTCAAATTGGGCTTTTTGCTGAGATACCAACACCATCTTTTCCTGCAGAGAACTGATGGTAGTACTATCTTCTTTGAAAGAAGGGAAAGAAGTGATAATTCTTGTCTTTAAGTTGTCGAGGCGAGAAATGCCATTGGTAGATGAAGTCAAACATATTTAAATAAATCATTTTTTATAATTTTAAATGATATTCTTATATTCAAAAATATGTTAGAGAAAAAAAAGTAAATGAATTGATAAATATATTTTATTATAATTTTCTAATTTATTTTGTTATTGTGATATTGTCTAATTATTAAGTATAGGTTGATTTTCATATTAATATTTGGTACGTTTATTTTTTTTTTATAATTTCAATGTAGGTTGAATGTTTTTATTAATTTTGGTAAACTTAATCTCTTTGACACATTATATGAGTTTAATTTCACATTATTTTTATATAAAGAAAAAAAATAATTTTGAACTAAAAAAATAAATCACAATATATATCTTTTAATTTGTTTATGCCTAACGATGATTTTTCAGTTTTATTCAAAATTAATTATGACTTTCTATTAAAAACTTAAAAAAATAATATATATGATTAATTAAACTGAAAACTAAAAATATTCATTATATTATAAATTATTTTCCATTGACTTTCAATTTTGATATATTTTAAATCTTTTCCGTAATGAAATTTTAAGTATATTTAAGTATTTATAGAACCGTAAATAAATTAATTTTCTTAGAAAAACACACAATTATAGATAGAAATTTTGACATTTGATAATAAAATAATAAGATTTTATTCATTGTTGTTAAATGAACTTTTAATTAATGTATCTTCTTTTTCTGCTACATTTTCTTATAGAACCAAAAGTAATTTTTATAATTTACAATAAAATTTTCTCAAAGTCAAATTAAAATTTCTCTAATTTATTAATATTCGAACAATCAAAGCTAACTTGGAATTTCTTTAATTTTTAATATTTAAAATAACATAAAGAACATAAATTATTCAGATTGAATTCATTTATATAAACGATTATTACTTTTTTGAGAATATACAAATTATTAGTAATGGTTTAAAAAACTAATTTTAAAATTTGTAATAGAACAAAGTAAAAATTTATATAATAAAAGTCAAACTAGAATTTCTCTGATTTGTTAATATTTGAATAATCAAAGTCAAAAGAATTTCTTTAATTTCTTAATATACAAAAAATATTAAAAAATATAAATTATTATAATTTAATTATTTTTTATTTAAATTAAATATAATTAACTATAAATTAAACAATAATTATTTTATTTTTTTATTCTAATTGAAATCATTCTTTCTTTATTTAAATGAAATGAAATGAAATTATATAATTAAATTATTAAATTATAATAATTATAAATTTGTAATATAATTAATTATATGTTAAATAATAATTATTTTATTTTTTTCTTATTCTGATTGAATTCATTATTTTCATATTTAAATTATATATAGTTAGATATTAAATATAATTAATTATATATTAAATAATAATTATTTTATTTTTTTCTTAATCTAATCGAATTTATCTTTTCTTATTTAAATTAAATATAATTAAATATTTAATATAATTTTTTATATATTAAATAATAATTATTTTACTCTTTTCTTAATTTAATTGAATTCATCATTCATTATTTAAATTAAATATAATTAGATAATTATATTATTTAATTAATATATGACCATAGTGCCATCATAAATTCACAATTACAAAGAATTTAATGAGTAGCTCTTATGTAAATGTGTTTATCTCTCTATTGTGTATGTGTGTGTATGTGTGCGCGCGCGCGCGCGTGTGTATATATATATATATATAACAAAAAAAAAAGAAAAAGGGAATATGCCAAGTGCAATGGTGATTGACGATCCTTCAGCAGTTTTTGAGTGCAACGATAATGGGTTGGGACAAGGGAAAGGAGAAAAAAGTTAATATTAAAAAGAGAGTAAGAATAAAAAGAAAAAGTTATAGTAGAAGTAAAAGTAAGAAAATAGAAAAGTGTAAAAACAAAAAAAGGTGTGATTAATAAAGGATAATGGAGGCAATCATCACCTTAAAGCAGCTGCTGTGATGAGTAAGGAGGAAGGTGGTGTTCTGTTTGGTGAGAAAGTAGAAAAATGTTTGAGTGTTATTTGAAGAGTTTTAAATGGGTGCGAGTGTTATATGAAGAGTTTTAGTTCTAAGGGGTAAGGAGTTTGATGGAGTAAAATCAAATTAGAAAAAAAAAAAAGATTTTATTATAAGTAGGCAGGATAAGAAGATTAAAAAAAAAAAATCCTATTCAAATTTAAAATGGATTGGAGTAGTTAAATTGGTTAAGGAGATGAGATTTTTTTTATGGATTTGGTTTTAAAAAAAAAAACAAAAAAAATGGGTTTGTAATAAAAATAATTTTTTTTTTAATTTGAGGATTTGAGAGAGAATTCGGCTAAGAGATGAATTTGGAGAATATGATTTTTAGATTTGATTTAGGTTGTGGATTTGTTGTTGAATAAAGGAAAGTGGGTTGAAAACTGAAGTCAAATCTTTAACAGATATAATGCTTAAATTCAGTCTAAGACCAACAAAAGGCATTTATTAGACCCCTATTAAGAGTAAATTGGACTTAATTGGGCTTTGAAAATTAAGGTCATATATCTAAATGGAAGCCCAAAAAATAAGTACTTGGAAATTCTAAAATGTTGGAGGAAATGGTAAAATAGTGGACAAATAACTTTACACCAAAGTAAAATAAGTTATGTTACTTTAAGCCAAAAGAAAATAAATAAATAAAAAAAGAAACTTTACACCAAAGAAAAGGAAAGCAATTTAGACGAAAACGAAGAGATGCTTTAGACCAAAGAAAAGGATGCAGAGAAAATGAAATTTACCAACACTATAAAAGAAAGAAGCATCCAAGTGACAACAACAAAAATCAATCAGACAAACAACAAATTTAAGTTATCAAGCAAATTCTCTCAAGGTTTCTAAAACTTTTATTTCATTTCTTGTCAAATTTTGAAGCCTCTTGGATTTTATCATTTACATTTTAAAGTCCTTGCAATTTATTTTTCAATTGTTATTAATGTACTCTTTTTTACATTAATACAAACAAATTTTCTTTTCATTCTCAATTCTTTGGCTATTTTGTGACAAGTGGAGAAATTTTATGCAAAAATCTCTAAGAGATCATCATCCTTTAGTTTTTTTTTTCACAATTGTCTGAAAAAGCAAAAAATGATTGAAATCCCCAGGTCTCTAGCATACCTAAAACTAATTCAACTGAAAAAAAGTGTCAACACTTATATTATATAATTGTTGGTGTAAAATTTTGTTTGTGCGAGCATGCCATGTGTGTGGGGTACACGAACCAATTTCTTGTGTCTATTGACTTCTAAAATCAAAGTGATTGTGGATCTCCAAATTTCCTTAGCCACAGTTCACTTGGATTCAACAAAATGTTGGTATATTGAATTGAAAAACTATGAGAATTTAAAATTGAATGAAATTATAACAGTAGATTAAAATGAAACTAAGTTTTGGATTGCATTAATTGAAATTGCATTAAAGGAAAATATTGACAAAGCAGAGAATGTAAATATTGACAGTGGATTGAGAAACTAATTGAATTGAACTAATAACAATAGCTTGAAAGTTAAAATGTTTGTATAACTGAAATTGTTAAAATGAACAAAAATTGAATGCTTGAAAGATTGAAGTACTATAGTTTTGGTAGTTTGTTGAGTAATTGTCTCTGTTGGTCATTGTCTCCCCCCTTATGTCAGCTTCCTTTCCTTTTTATAACTTCAATTGTAACCACCCACTAGCAGTTCCATTTTTGCTGCCCATGCTCTCAACTCTCATTTTTATTAATTACTTTTATTCACTGTTTATCTCTTCAATTGTTCTCATCCACTAGCCAATTAATTTTAATTAAATGAAAATTAATTAGTTGATGGACTTGGGCTAGAAAAATTCATGGGCTTTAATTATATTGGGCTAAAAATTTATGTTATAAACAATTATCCCCCTCATATATATGGGTTAGCCTAAAGGCTAAAAACCATATATATGATGACCCAATCCTCCTTTCTTTAAACAAAACTTCAGCCCAAAATTTTATTCTCTCAAAATGAGGTAAAGAGAAGGAATTAAAGACTCGGCAAAATTCAAACTCATCTTCCCTCATAAATTCCAACTCTTCCATTTACTCCTTTAGAGAGACCTATTTATTGAAACCTTCAACCTTTCATCTTTGTCGTTCTGCTTAAAATTCATTTACCTAGTTCTCCAGTTTAAAACTTTTTCAAATTTCTAATCCATCATAAAATCCTTTCCCAAATCTTGAACCAAAATCTTTTCCCTTGGCAAAACCCAACCAACTCCAACTTAAAATTTGAAATTAATTTGTCCAAATCCACTTATAAATCCAACCATCTTCCATACCCTGATTCCTCCTTTCCACTCTTCATCAAGTCATAGACCCTGTGTGACTACTTGTGTTGCTTCACTACATACCCATGTTTTACCATTGAATACCGCTGGGAGAGTTCAAGATCCAACTTTGTTTCCATCATCAATCACGATTTTTCTACACCCGAGCTTTGTTGGTAGCCACAGTCAAGCCATTTCTTCCTCCTTCTCATCACCAAGACACCCATTCAATAATTTTCCTTTCATTTCTTATAGTTTTATGTTTTTTGAAAATTTTAATATCAATTGATTCCTTTTGGGTTAATTTTCAGTTGAGTCAAGGCCATATTATTGGAAAATCTATCCAACACTACCTCTATCGCCACAAAGAGTTCCATCTCCATCAAAGATGTATCAAATATCCAAGGTTTATCAAAAAAAGAGACTCAAGAAAGGTAATTTTGGAAATTTCGTTTGGATTTCAATGGGTCTTGATAATTTTGGTTCTTGACTATGTAACTGAGAACTTTGAAAATATGAGTTTGGCTTTGGATGATTTGAATGGATAAAACTCAAGTTTGGAATAAATGGCTTAATCTTTGACAAATTATGGCATTAAATTCCATGTAATAGCCATTAAATTTATAATTTTTTTTGCCAAATATTGAATTTATAATTGTTTTGCATAAACAAAAGCTAAAACCACAGCTGAAAATATATTAGTAACTTGGCTTATTTGCTTAGCAAAGTCATGTGGCTTTTCCTTTTGAATTGATAAAGTATTCTGAATTTATCACTTGATATGGTTGGATGATGTGGAGCCAAAGAAATAATTGATTTGATTTTGGAACTTTATTTTTTTTTTTTTTTTGCAAAAAAAAAATTTTAGGTTTTGGATTGTTGAGCTTGAAAGATGGGAAAGTATGAAATTAAATGGCTACTTTAGCCTATCTAAATTCATAAGAAATATTGCAAACATGGGATTTCCTCTTAGGACCAATGGAAGAGCTTGATACCTATTTTTAAGAGTTCGCTCATCACTTATTTTAAGCCTTGAAACTCTAGCATAAAATGCTACAAACTAGTGGCCATATGTTTGCCTTTAGGCAATTTAATCAAATAATAATGTGTTGTATACCCAACGTAGTCTATATGGGAATTTTGGAAATAAATAACCATTGATGAACTTGAAAGCTATGAGCAAGAAAATTGCTTAAATAAATAAAGTGTAAGATTCAAGTTCATAATTAAGAAATTTCAAGTTTCCAAAACTCTTATCCTTTATTGAGAATTCAACACTTGAATTGCCATGCTTTGGCATTCTAATAGGATCTTACCACATAGGCTAATTTTGTTTGAAATTCCTTGAACGTCAAGCCTAGATGATAAAATTGAAACATGATCATGTATTGACCACATGAAGACCATTGAATATGTTAGGCTTGTAAACAACATAGCCTCAAAATTTATGTTTTTGATATTTCAATACTCTATTCGCCACCAATGCATGCTTATTCTCAATGATTTTCTTTCCATTTGCTATTTATTTTCTTTTCAGCATTAAGCTTAAGCACTTAAAAGGTGGTATAGCCATGAGTTGGCCTGTAGAAAAAATCCATTTGTACAATATTTTGATAAATGAATACTAGAGAATAAGGCTTGAACAATTATTTGATGATTTTGATTATGAAAAATCATTGTTCTTACCCTTAGAAATTTAAGCTTAATTTTGAAATGTCATGGGTCAAATAGCCATATGTTAGCTTTTATTTTTTTTTTTAAATTCACAAGAAACACGCACATAAGTAGGAAATTTAGGCTTTAACTAACATAAATATGGTGGAATTAGATCATGGCCAAATTCGGCCAATGATGTATTTGTATAAAATATAGTCTCAAATATATTAATCTTAGCCTAAATATAAGTATGGTTCACCATAGGAATTAGAATTTTCCAATTTTGGATTAGTACTGACAATGAAAATTCTAACCGAGGGTGATGGAATAATATATAATAGAAAAGCCAACGTTTTGGGAAACACTAAGAACTTAAATTTTACGAAGGAATCTTAGAGATCTAATCTCAAAACTAAGTTTGCATACACTTTTGAACTGTTCTTAGCCTAAAGGCCAATAGAGCATCAACAATTATAGCAAAATCACATAGATTCTACTTTTCTCCATGTCTTATTGATTCTCCTCATGCTTTGTATTTTGTACACATTTTGTGGCCAACCTAATTATTTTGGCATTGGGTTTTTGCAAATTTTTGTGATTTCCACTTGGTTTTGCTCATTATTTGTTCATTTGTACAATAAAGATACCAGCAATTGTCACATGTGCATTCTTGGTCCTCTTAGGGATAATCCTAATGAACCAATAGTCTTTGTGGTTTTCTTATGAATATTCTATTGCTAGATTTGTTCTATGGATTAGCCTAAAATTATAAGGTTATTTCGAACTTGAATAAATTTTTGCATTTATAGGCTTAAAAAGGCTTGGCTAGAGAATTGTATTGTTGACTGGCTGGATTTACTTTCTTTAAGGCTAAATAACCTTTGGAGAAATAATTTTCTAGTTTCTCAACCCTTAGAATTGAGGTCTTCAGGAATTTTTTGTGGATGATGGCTTGTTTTGAATTTTTGTAAGTCATGTTATATATATGTGAATATACTGTGGTCAAAAATTCAAGACTTATGTGACCTACTAGTATCATGTATTTAGCTCCAAATAAGTTTCATCCCAATAATTTTAAAACTTATTTAGTGCCAAATATAAATTATGAATTATACCTTGTTATTTTCTGTACAGCTCTTGCCATGGATCCACCTTCTCCATCATCCATCATCCACCTTCTTCATCTGCTTTTTGCTTCCATCATCCATCTTCTCCTTCAAATTTTAGCTCCAACTCATGCCTCCTCTTTAGTTTTTTTTTCCTGATGCTCCAATTGAAATAGGCTTTCTTTTGGCAAATAAGCTTGGATTCTAGCTTTTGGGTAACTTCCTCTAAACTTGTGATCTTTGGCTATATAGAGGTTGAACCTCCATATGATACTTGTTACATGAACAATTATGTGATAATGAAATGGTTTTAATGATATAGAGGCTGAGCTTCCAGATTTTATATTTTTTTTGTGATGTGAATGAATTACTATGGATGATATAGAGATTAAGCCTCCATATATGAATTGTGAAATATACAGGTTGTGGGTTTTGAAATTAGAGTTATACCTTGACTTTGATTAAGATTTAGCCTCCATTTGCATTTGAGAATTGATAGAGGTTGAGCCTTCACTTGATTATTGATTTTGAAATTTTCTTGGTATAAAGGCTGAGCCTCCATTCTTATATAGCCACTTCACTTAACACTTTCTCAGATTCACAACAACCATTTCATTACATCATGTAGGCATGCATCACAAGGCATTTGTATAGACTTTCTTATAGCCATATCATTACATCATGTAGCCATGCATCACAAGACATTTGCACAGACTCACTTACAACCATATCATTCACCTTATGTTTTTATTGATACTCTTTATGTGAATGGCTAAATTGTGAGTTACCAAAATACAAATTATAAAAATTTAGAACATAGACTTTAGAAAAGTGGCCATTAGGCCTACTCCTTTTATTATTTAAGTGGCTATACAACTTACTTACATAGAAAAAAAAAACATAAATGGCCATGTGAATGGCCTTTCGTATTAGGTCATATGATACATCAAAGTTTTTATAAAGACTTAGTCTAATGGCCATAGGGCCAGCCTATTATTTTTTTTTAATTTGTTCTCCATTATTTTCCCAAAGAGTGGAAAAATATTTTTTTAAGGATTCTCTGTATCTTTTGTGTGGTTCCTTTTATAAACTTGTTATCTAGTAAAAATTCTATTTCCCACACAAAAAGATAAATGAAATGTATCTAGTAATCCCCCAATAAGGTACAACAATTGGCATTAAACTTAAAATTAGAGAAAGAAAATAGAAAAATTTTAGTGCCAATTATGATTTTAACATGTGAAATCCATAAATTTGAGTTACCTCATTAGTAAATGTTGACATAGGTTCCTTTGTGGAGATGAGATTTTCTTCTTGTTTATTAGACACCTCTTTTTTTGGACCACCAGTAACTACATGGGAATAAGGTATACTCTGAGTTTGTTTCTTAGCTTCTATTACTCTTTTTGTAGTTAGCTCTTAGAAAGTAAATGGTACTTGAATCTTTCCTACTATGAAGATCCTTTTCTTTTTGACAATATGGTCTATCCCATGCAATCCTCTAACTGCCTCAACCTTCTATGTCAATTTCCTTTCAAATTTATACTTTATTTCTTTAGACAGTACATGCAATCTCTTTTTCCTTTTTTCTTCTGCTCTTTTTCTATGTAACTTTCTCTTTTGAGTTCTAGTTAATGGCTCATGAAACTTCTTTGTTGAATCATATGAGGAACTATGAACCTTGGTTGGTTCTTGTAAAACCTTAGAGTACCATGTTGAAATTTATTGGTTTGAGGAAGCACCGAGAGTTTTCTTTTGCATTTCACTTCCTTTTTAAGTACCAATAACTTCTTTGGTATCCACACTTGTCAAATGACCTTTCTAGGTTAGAGAACTAATGACTTGGTCTGATTTAATGAATTTCTCTTGTTAAACCTTAGAGCTATACCCCCCCAAACCTCCCTAGAATGATGCCCCCTTCATTACCTTCACAGACCACGGGTTGGTTGATTGACTTTGTATTGACAAATACTTATTGAGGAGCAGATCAAGGCAGCCATTAAGTGGTGTCACCTTTGGAATGATAGTAAGTTCTTCTCTCCTATATGGAGGAAGGTGTTTTTTGTTGGTAAGTACTTGGGGTGCAATAGATTCTTTATGGCCATTCTCGTCTTGTGAGTTGGTAGGTGAATGCCCCCCGAGCTCCTCAGTACTTTTCTGTCTTGGAGGCCCTAATGTTGCATTTTGACTTCCAACATTTATATGATCTAGGCTTGTATTCAATTTTTTCTGATAGACCAGCTATTACAGATCCAATTTGATGTATAGCCTTATCACCAATTTGATGTAAAGCCTTAGTATTTTCTTCCACAATTTGATGTAAGGCCTTACCATGTTTTTTGCAGTTTGCTGTAAAACCTTAGCAATCTCTTCTATAGCTTTCATTTGAATCTCCATCAAATGTTTTTGAGTTTCCCACAGAGTCATGGTTTATTGTCTAATCTTTTTTACCAAGGACTTCAAGTTAGTTTCAAAAACAACATTATTAGAAATGAAATTCCTACCTTGTCCTCCAACAACAGGTCTTGTTGGAGTGATTGGCGCCTCAATGTGATGTTGAATATGACATCGAGCTTCTTTCTTCATATGCATCATAATATGAATCATAATATGGATGGTATGTGTCATAGTATGAATCATAGGTTGCAAAACCTTGTTTATAAGGAATGTATGCATCATGCCCTGCTGTTGTAGACGCAAATTCCAAGTCCTAAGACCTGGCAACATAATACTCTTCATAAAATATCTTCTGAATCTGATGGCATTTCTTCAAATGGGTCCCATTGAGCGTGCCAAAATTATGTTGGTGTAAAATTTTGTTTGTGCTAGTATACCACGTGTGTGAGGTACATGAATTGATTTTTTATGTCCATTGACTTCTAAAATTAGAGTGATTATGGATCCCAAAATTTCCTTAGCCATAGTTCACTTAGATTCAACAAAATGTTGATATATTGAATTGAAAAACTATGAGAATTGAAAAATTGAACAAAAGTATAATAGTAGATTAAAATGAAACTAGGTTTTGGATTGTATTAATTGAAATTGCATTAAAGGAAAATATTGACAAAGCACAGGATGTAAATATTGATTGTGGATTAAGAAACTAATTGAATTGAACTAATAACAAGAGCTTGAAAGTTAAAATGTTTGAATAACTAAAATTGTTAAAACGAACATAAATTGAATGCTTGAAAGATTGAAGTGCCGTAGTTTTGAGTAGTTTATTAAATAATTATCTCTGTTGGTCATTGTCTCCCCCTTATGTCAATTCATTTCTTTTTTATAGCTTTAATTATAACCACCCACTACCCATTAACCCACTAACTAGCAATTCCATTTTTGATGCTCATACTCTTTAATTCTCTCAATTAACGAACCACTTTAATTCTCAACTCTTATTTTTATTAATTACTTTTATTCACTTTTTCTTTTTTCAAGTGTTCTCATCCACTAACCAATTAATTTTAATTAAATGAAAATTAATTAGTTAATGGACTTGGGCTAAAAAAATCATAGAATTTAATTATATTGAACTGCAAATTTATGATATAAACAATAATATTAATTTATTTATTTTGGTTCAATTGTAGTTTAATTCTAATTAAATCTCTTACTCACGACCTTTACATTTACCAATTGAAAAGTTGGGCTAGTAGGAGTCCCAAAGTGGAACGCTATAACTTTTTTTTTTTTTGTTCTCTCCATCTAGCTGAAGATAATTTTCTTTATTAATTTGTATAACCCATAATTTATTTCTTTTATTGCATACAAATGCCAGCTATTAAAGAAAAATGAGTTAAATCTCTCCATTCACGGTGAATGATTCACCATCTGTGATTTAATTGTAACCATGTTTCTAAATTGAAATGTAACAGTCACAAAAATAAAAAGAAGAGTACAATTACAAAAAGTCCAAAATTTTGAAATAAATTAATACATTGCTAAACTTAATGGTTAAAATATATTATTTTCAGAAATTTAAGAATCAAAATCAAAGTATCATGCAAGTTAAAACAATAACTAAAATGTAATAAAAATTTTTTAGATTTTATAAATAAAAACTATTAAGCGTTGAATGATTAACAAATCTCATAAATTGATGATGTTAATATTAAAATAGGAGAAAGTAAAAAAAAAAAAAAAAGTACCATGTAATTTAACTTTTTTATGCTTTGAAATATGTGAAATTTTGTTTTATCTAAAATTTCTTATGTTAGCAACATAAAATCTAGAGCACCGCATAAGTGTTATTATTATCATATAAATACTATATAAATACCACATCAGCAAACACTAATCGCATTATATTGTAGACCTTAAATGCTAACATATAAACCATAAATTTATTTTTATCAAAAAATTTCACAAACCCGACTTACTGCACTTTTCCTTTTAAAATATAAATGATCAATATACTAATTTTGATGAACCTGAAGAGTGTACTGGTAACTACCTCAAATCAAATGTGGGTAAACTCTTTTGCGGGTTATAACATGCACGGTAATTAAACTTCAAATGTTTGGATCAATCTCATATGATAATGTTACTCTCACATCCTTCTTTAGGATAGATCAAGCCACCATAATTGCTCATGTATTCCAAAATCTTCTTTAGGATAGATAAAGCCTAGTTATTTCAAAACTTTAAGAAAAGATTCAAAATCTGAAACTGAGAAGGGCTCAAAAGAAGAAAAATACAAGGGACTCAAAGTGCTGTGGCGTCATTAACAATGACGTCTAGTATCTTACTCTCCAATTTATCTTCATCGATCCATTGGGAACTTTGTTGGCGCAAGAGCTCATTATTCTCTTTTTTCTTCTCTTCCCTCATTCTTTCTTTCATTCTCCAATTATCAAGCTTCTCAGCTCTTTCTTTCAACTGTTTTGTCATAGGTCAAAATACATCAGATGTATGAATTAATAAAAACAGCTTGTCCATGTAAAAGAGAAGGCATGGACAAGATTGAACCTTGTACTACAGATTATGTCATAGACCTACTGCACACAAGCATAAAAATCAAGTAGGCGTAACGTGAAAAAAAAAAAAAAAAAAAAAAAGGGATTACTACAAAACAAACACTGTAACAGCAAAATAAGGCAGCAATTCTTAGTGATACAGATATATATCATATATACCATAATATATATAGACATAAAATTATTCTAGCATTAAAAATTACCATACAAATTGGAGAAAAGCTACCCCAGAGGAATCTTTCATCATCCTAATGTTTCTCCAAGATGAGTTGAGCTTTATCTCAAAAGTATTTTCTTTTCTTAAAACCTAGCAGAAACATTTAACTTAGAAGCATTTCCTTCCCCCAGCATTCCATTTCACCTGCCTTCACACATCCTAATGCCTTTAAAATTATACCCCACTTCAACTAAATTAGATACAGAAGTTATTTCCCAATCATAAGCTAAGAATTCAAAAGAAGGTTCACCTCGCAGTCTTTAGCTAGAAACTTGCTTGCAGTGTAGTTTAGAAAACTGATAATTGCACATTGGCATGCTTTGCTTCCATGCATAAACACCTCTCCCCTTATAAATACTAAAATATATTACTCTTAAATCTAGCATATACATTACTAGCTTGAGATAGGTTTTCCCTTAATGGTCTTGTATTTACACCACGAAGTACTGAATTTGCTTTCAATAACATTAACTTGAAGAGAGAGAGAGCGAAACTCTTATCTCAATTAAATAAGAAAAAAAATTATTTTCTAGAAGAAAATTTTGCTAAAGTTCAAATCCCGCAATTTGAAAGCAAAATAGCTAATCAAGCAAAAAGGAAGGATTTGAGTCCATATTCCTTAGTTAATGCAGTACAACAAAGCTAAAAGCCAAAGGGAAGGCTAATCAACCAGAATGTCTCAAAGCTAAAAGCTTAAAACTTCAATCATCCTACTCCTTAATTAATGCAGTACAACAAAAAGATTGTAAAGGAAAAGAATTTACTCCATTTCATAAAAAAGTAGATGAAATATTAGTGCAAATTTTCAAATTTCTAATTTGCTATAATTTTATTTTACCTTTTTCACATTTCTCATCTACCGCACAGAGAGAGAGAGAGAGAGAGATGGAGGTTGGCACTCCAAAAGAAAAAAAAAAAAAAAAAAGTTTTGTGAACTATCTATAATCAACGTAGCATAAATATATGAGAGCAAGAGTTTAGTCAAGCCACACCAATGAACAAGAAATGTATTCTCACATCCAACACTCTCTTATTGATGCAGACAAGAAGAAACTCAAGAAAAATCAAGTTTAAACAGTTGAGAATCCTTGAAATACAGTCTAGATTTGGCATAGGGCTTGTACTTAAAAAGTCTTACAAGCATGTTATTTCAATAATTTAGCTGCTAGTATTGCGATTTACAATTCAAGATATCTTTGAAACTTTCAGATTTTCTGGAGAAGCTATCAAAGTGTCTTTAGGAGTATTATTTTGAGCCCTTGCTGTTTTAGCATAATGGTATTCTTTTCAATTGCATTAGAGCATCTTTAATGGTTAAACACTTTAAGAGTTTAATGCCCGTGTCACATCATTAATCCATTAAACACTTCCATATCAGAACCTCTCTTATAATGGTTAAACTCTAAAAAGTAAATAATATAGGACCCACAATAAAGTCTCACATTATTTAAATCATTCAAAATATATATTATTTAAATAATATGCGACCCACAATACATTATTTTTTGTTTTTTTAAAGCTATCAAACTGGTTGATATATATCAACCAGTTGATATCCACCAATCTTCTAATCATCAAACACTCAACAGGCTCTCATCAAACTCCCATTAAAGATGCCCTTAGTTAGTCCAACTCTTTAGAGCAATAGGACTAGTTTCAAAATCCAACACCTAGAGAGTTAGGATTAATGAATAACGACTATAAACATCAATTCTTGTAATGCTTAGTATTCATTTTTCAGTGAACAAAATTTCTAGTAATCATGTTTTATGGATCATGTGAGGCGATTCTATCCTTGGTGAACCTCAAGTGTGATACCTAAGGAAGTTGAATTGCGAGGCATAACCTTATATAATCTCATTTGAAGTGTTTGAACTACTTTATATAAAGCCCCATAATATGATATTTTGCCGCGTAACTACTCTTGGTCACAAGTTCTGGTTATTTACCTAGTTTTGTAATTATTCTACCTTTCTAATATAACCAAAATCTCCGATTGATAAATCAGTCCAACAAATTGTCCTCCATCACTTGGACACCAAGCATTCCTTCAAAGAACAAAAAAGAAGACAGAAAACAATTCATCCCTCATTTTCTTCCTTTCTTTTCCCATATCTTTCCATCATCATTCAAAACAATAAATAATATAATTAAACTTATCATATTTACTTTTCATCCATTAGTTCACAGAACAACTAGAAAATTCTCAACTCAAGTTAGCCTTAATCCCAAAATCAATTGGGGTTGGCTATATGAATACTTTATTTCCACTCTACCCCATGTTTGTTAGTTCTATCCCTTCCTTTCTTCTTCAAAAATCATATTTCTAATTTACACTATTAAGTACAAGCAGCAACCAAAAGGTTGTCCTAGAAAAGAAACTGGAATTTTGTTTTATTTTCTTTCTTTTTTCTCCTAATCTTCTCATCAAACAAACACACAAATACTATGAGTCACAATTAACTTCAATTTAATTTAGCAATTCTTCAATCTTCCTAAACATTATCTTCTCAATCAAACACCAAAAGAAAGTGATTTTTTTTTTTCTTTTTCTTGGTTCTTTTTTGGATTCTTAGAGAACATTTAAAAAAAAAAAAAAATTAACAATCAATCGATTAAAAGGGAAATTAAGAGATTGAGAACATACTAGCATTTGGCGAAACTCTTCTTCAGCAATTTTGCGTTCCTCAGCTCTAACTTTAGCAGCTTCAGCCTTCAATTTCTTACGCTCTTCATTTGCAACCCTAATTGCTTCTTTTCTAGCTTCGTCTTTCCTCTGTTTCTCGAGCCGCATGAACTCCACTTCCTTTATGTACTCCTTGCGCACCTCCTTCACTTGCTTCGCGTACTGCCTCCGCAGTAATGCTAGTTTCGCCTCCGCTTCTTTTGGATTCTTCGGTGCTTCCCAGCTCCCAATAAAAGAGTTTGGTTCCAAGAATTTATGGGTGGTTTTGTGGCTG
This sequence comes from Reutealis trisperma, assembly GCA_947687605.1. Taxonomy (NCBI): domain Eukaryota; kingdom Viridiplantae; phylum Streptophyta; class Magnoliopsida; order Malpighiales; family Euphorbiaceae; genus Reutealis; species Reutealis trisperma. The sequence continues at coordinate 22,981 of CANTUT010001060.1, read as the reverse complement.
TTGTGATGGCTGTTACTGACCGTGGAAGAGAAGAAGCGGCGCGCTGCATGGACGGCGGAGCGAGCGGCGGTTGTAGAGGTTGTGGCCATTTTTGGTGTGGAGTGAATAAATTAGACAAGGTAGGAATTATGTTGTTGGCTGGGCAACGTTTTTTTTTTTTAAATCTCGCAATAGTTAATTATGGAACATACTAAATTTTAAGAAAATTTGATAATTTTTTAAATTTAGAGAATTATGTTTAATGTAAAACTAGATAAATAAAATTTTAATTTTAAAAAAAATAAAAATTAACCTATTAATTTCAGCTTGAATTTACATTTTCTTATTATTAAGTTGGCCTATCTTTTATTTTTTTAATTTTAATTTCATTTAATTTACATAATTTATTGGTGCCTATATAAAATCACTTATGTGTTAATAAATTTAAATTTAGTTTTTCTCTTTAATGCAAAAAGAAATTCAAAAAAATCTAGTTAAATCAATTAACCAAATAAATTAATCACATTAATGTATTATAAAATTTTTTATTGGTTAAATGATTATACTTTTAAAATTTTTTATAATTAAAACTTTAATACTTCCTATTTTAAAATTAATATTTTCACTTCATAAATTAATTTTAATGAAAATTGCAAAATTTTGAAAAGTTAAAAATTTTTTATAATATAATTCAATGATTAAAATATTTTATAAATTAAAATGTTAAATATTTAAAAATCTTATAATTTTATAAATAAAAATTAAGATATTGACTATCAATAAACTTTATATTTTAAAAGTATTTTTAGAATAATAAAAATTAAAATGCTAATTATGATAATTATATTAATTTAATTTTAATAAATTTTAAATTAGATTTTATTGTTTTATAAGATGCGTTTGAATGATGGAATTTGGAATTTATCATTTGGAAATTTTACATTTTAAATTTATTCATTTGAAATTTGATTATTTGGAGAAGAGTAGTGAGAATTTAAAATTTAATATTTAAAATTAATTTTTAATAAGAAAATAATTAAATATTTATTTTCTTCTCTTTAATTTTCGTATTTATTTTTTGTATTTAAAAAAAATCAATCCACTGAAGTTCAAGTTGCATATTCCCTTCGTTAACCAAGATTCTATTACTAACCAGATCAACAACTGAAATTTTACAGGAAAAAAAAAAAATCAAATTTCAAGAAAATCCGTACAGAAACAGGTAAAATAAGACAAATAATAATTATTATCATTAAAAATAAAAATAAACTAAAAACAGTACACTTAAACACTGCAAAGCCACATGCAAAGACAGAGTCAGTCCTAACAACCAGTCAAAATCAGAAGATCATTTCCTAACTACAACTGAATTTTGTCTTCTGTTGCTATCTGTTACTTCATTTGCAGTTGTTGTTGTCCTTAGAAAAGAATTTTAACACTCAAATTGGCAATTAGCAATGGAGTGGAAGAGTTTTATTAGTGGGTTTAAGGATCTAAGGCCTCTGGTGCACTTACTTTTGCCGCTCTCTGTTCATTGGATGGCTGAGGAAATGACTGTTTCTGTTCTTGTTGATTTTGTTACTAATGCTTTGTGTCCTGGAGAGACTACTTGCTCTCAGGCTATTTATTTAAATGGTCTCCAACAAACGGTAAAATGTTTCTTCTCCTATTTGATTACTTTTTTTTTTTTTTTTTTGGCTGGAAGAAGGAAAGAAAAGAAACAATAGGAAATGGGTTTGTAATTTTTTTCCACCAGCTTTCCTCATCTCTCTGTTTGAATGGAAGGAAAATAAAGGAAGAAGTAAGTGAGAAAAGAAAATAAGTTGGGATTGTTGAATTTTCTGTCCTGTTGTTTGTTTTTGCTGATATTTGTTCTATATCATGTTTTTGTGATTCAATTTGTTTGGTTAGTGTTAAAATGGAGCAAGAGAGAAATACACATGACAAAAAGAAATAAAATTGTTAAACTTGTGTTAAAATGGAGGAAGAGAGAATGCTATTGAATTTTTTTCTTTCAATTCTCCTCTAGTGTTCATATTCTTTCATATTTGAGTTTCCTTTATTATTGATGCATGGTCAAGATAAGTTGCATTATTTTTGAGCTTTTGAAGGTTCACTCTAGCATTGAAACTTTTTTTTTCTTATTATTTTGGGTGTATATGTGCTTAGTACTTGGTATTTTGTCTTCTTTTCTGTCCATAGCAACTTTCTAAGATTGAGATGACCAATAATTCTAACTTAATTAGTTATAGAATCTAGCAGCAATATAACATTCTTGTTTTTGATTATGAAACAATAATGCTCTCAATCATCATCGCGTTTATAGATCATTAGTTAAATTTTCTGATTTACTTTCTATTCTTTTTTTCCCATTTAATGTTGTCCCTTAAAGCAACGTTTACTCATTATTTGTAGGTAGTTGGAATTTTCAAGATGGTAGTATTACCACTCTTAGGCCAACTTGCTGATGAGTATGGGCGTAAACCGTTTCTCCTTCTTACCATATCCACATCCATAATTCCTTTTGGTATGTTTTACATGAGCATTTTTAGTTAGCTTCATTGATATTATATACATAACGCTCTGAAAATTTCTTCTGGATTCATTACTCACTGATATGGAAATGAAGTATGCACAATAACACCTGTCTGAAAGCTGAGGTTCATGCCTACATATGCACTAAGGAAACATGGAGGAGATTACCACTCCTGAAACATTCTTTAGAAACTAGTTTCTCAAATTTAGGAGTGTGTATGGCGAAGATGGAAATGAAAAGGTTAGAAAATTGTCTAGTTGATGCCAATATGCAAATAATACAGAAGATTTATTGTCATTTTTGTTTGAGTCTTGCTACCTCTAGTTAGTGAAAATTGTCGTTTTTGTTCGAATCAAATCTTATTGCAAAATACATTCCTGAGCCTTTTAATAATGAAAAAAACAAGTCCATTTATTTATCTGCTATTCTTTTGATTTCATTCTTCAATTTTGTTTGTTTTATTGCTTCAGCTTTACTTGCCTGGAAGCAAACCAAAGGATTTGTGTATGCCTTCTATGTGCTTCGTACAATTTCATATATTATAAGTCAAGGGAGTGTTTTCTGCATTTCCGTAGCTTATGCAGTAAGAATTTCTACTCTTTTATAGCAAAGTCACGGATGGAGATTGCTGGGGATCAAAATTTCCATTTCTTTGGTAGGCAGATTTTATCAAAGAAGGCAAGAGGGCTGCTGCATTTAGTTGGATCACCGGTCTCTTTTCTACTTCTCATCTCTTAGGCAATCTTCTGGCACGTTTTCTTCCTGACAATTACATTTTCCCAGTATGTAGGTTCTGCGAATGCATAGTCACATTTCTATATAACCTTTTTTTCATAATTTTTGTTACTGTCTTCAATTTTTATTTTATAGTGATTATCTAGAAATTCATTAGATTGGTCATTTGTTTTCAGGTTTCAGTTGTTCTCTTGATCTTTTGCCCAGTGTATATGCAATTCTTTCTAGTCGAGACAATTGAACCAGCTCAAAGGAGGGACCAAGATTCAACCTTCTTGAATAAGATAATTAAGTTTCTCTACACACGATATAAATCAATGAAAGATGCTGCAATAATTATCTATAACAGGTATACTTGTAGCTCAACTAAAAAATTATCTTCATACAATTACAAGGTCTCCATCTGTAAAAAATTACTTTTGTTTTTGAGCATATTAATATACTTTTGCCTTTTATATTTTCATATTTGCAAGATTCTATTTATATGGTCTAGCTAAGGAGTTGCATATTTATGTCCAGCCATACACTCAGAAGCATTTCTTTCATTTCCTTCTTCTATGAGTTGGGAATGTCCGGCATCAGCAGTGTCTTATTTGTAAGTTCCTTGTTAATCTTTTTATACCAAATTTGATTCATTTTCATCGCTATGAGACTCCTGATGTGGAAGTCCTTGGAAGGTGTTGAAGTCAGATTTTCTTTTGCTTGTACGATGAAGCACATGCCTCAAAAATTTTTTTCATCAAACTCTTTTGCTGTCATCTGCATTGCCAAAATAAATTCATAGGAAAACATGTGTAGTTACAGGAATTGTAGCACATAGCTGATATTTAAAAAGTTCCTCTTTCTCATAAAAAAAATTATGATCTCTAAACCTACTTTTCATTTATATGTTATTAGTCAGGTCCTCACAACTACAAGGGTAAAGGACTTCTGTGGACCCGAAAATGTAGGTTTTACAATGTTGGAGACAGTCTCATAGAGTGAACAACCTATATCTGCTAAAAATATTATCCATCAAAGAAATCAGCATTTTTTTTGTTATTAGTTTTCCTTTTGTTTTATTCATCTCCACATAAAAGGGTGTGTATGAAATAAAATGCCTGTCATAAATAATGACTTCTAAGGGTGTATGTAACCAGGGCATTATTTTGATAAAGTTAATGATTTCTCCAAATGGTATCTGTGCTGGTTATAAACTATGATGTTTAGTGGTATTGATCTAATTTTTTTCTTTTTCAAGTTAAATTTCAATACTTCCTTTTGCATCAAAAGAGCAAAAAAGAAAGTGATTTCCTGACATACTTCCTTCGCATCTAAAGAGCAAAAAAGAAAGTGATTTCCTGACTTCTTCATATCTGCCTATGCAGTATTATCTAAAGTCAGTATTTGGTTTTAGCAAAAATCAGTACTCAGAAATTCTGTCAATGGTGGAGATAGGTGAAGTTTTCTCCCAGGTGTGTTTACTCTTGGAGATTATCTTGTTCTTATATTCTCTTGAACAAAATGAACGAGTTAATATGCTTAAATAATGAAAATTGTTGTCTTCTTTCCCCCAGCAGACTCCAGAACCTCATTTATTCAACCAGAATATAATGCCAACTTCTAGCAACTGTTTTGCCTAACAAAATGTTTCATTATCAATCCTTTGGTTGCTTGTAGATTGTGGCGCTCCCTCTGATCAATCCTTTGGTTGGAGACAAAGTGATACTATGTCTAGGCTTACTTGCATCAATAGCTTATGTAAGTTGCTTCTGTCCATCAAAACCACCACTCTGCATGTCACACTACCTCCCTTTCCCAGCAGAAAGGAAGGAAACAAGATTTTTAAAAAAATTAATGTTGCTCTTTTCTGAACAGGCACTGTTCTATGGCTTGGCTTGGGCATCTTGGGTATGTATTTTTATGCATTTAATTCCTGAGACAGTAAATTTCCTATGGCCTTATTAAGCAAAAAGGTTTAATCAAAACCCATTTGGAATTTCATCAAAATTATGAACCATATTTTTTTAGGCTTTAGTAACAGTAGTTAACAATTTAGAAACAAAAAATGTTCCTTAACTAGGAATAAGGTGCATATAATCTGTCTTGTGAATATGCAAAAAAAATTTCCTGTAACAAATAACATAAAAAAAGAGAAGAAATTTCTGGCAACAAGTAGAGCTATTTGTAAATAAATTTACCTGGAAATTTAGAGCTTTTTTGCAAGATTCTTCTTTCTAACTCTCTCATTTTGGGCAAGTAGTTCAACCACTTAGTCCTTTATTACTTTAGCAATATGGCTATAGTTTCTTTATGTTTACAAAGTTCCATATACATAAGAATTGCCAATTGCAGGTGCCATACTTGAGTGCCTCCTTTGGAGCCATTGATGTCCTTGTGACCCCTTCTGTAAGTGCTGTATACTCCATAACCTCCTATTTCCTCTCTATATTTGTTCAAATTAGTAGAATGCTTAATGGTACTAGCAGTGTATCTGCTGAATTTCCTCTGTTGCAGACTTATGCTATTATTTCCAAGGCATCAAGTTCAACGGATCAGGTTTGTAAAACTAGCTTTCTATAAGCAATAACTTGGTTTTTATTTATTTATTTATTTATTTTTATTTTTATTTATTTAAATCTTCGATTTGGATATCTATCGCATTTTTGAAACTCTGAAGTGGTGTTGAAATTTGGTTATAGGTACTCGTATTGAACATTATCCCCTATTTGAAAAATTCATATTTTGCAAGAACTCAGTTCAAATGAATTTTATTTTATCAATTTCCATTATTTGGATGGAGATAGTTTATAGAATTCAATTCTTTTAGTGTAAAAAAGAAACGAATTCAAAGTAAATAGAAATAATGTCATTTCTCAAAATGTTAATTTAATCAAAACTTGATTTATCATCATCTCCTAAAGAATATTATTAGTTATTGTTAAATAAATATAGATAATTAAAAAAATAAAACAAATTGAATTCATTATCAATATGCACAATGTTATTGCACAAGAATTCAATTCAATTCTCAAATGAATTCTTCCAAACGAAGCCTATGAGTGTGAAACTCTTCTTTAAACTTGGCATATTACTTCGAATTTTTTTGAGTCTAATCATTAAATATATATTATATTTTATTATATATTATTTGTGTGTGTTGCTTTCTCTTATACTAAGCTCAGCCACGGTACAACATTCTTCTTTATACTTGACATGTGAACCTAAAATTTTTCTGGAGAATAATCGTTCGACTTAAGTTAAAATCAGAATAAACCTGCAGGAAATTTAACTCATACCACGGTGTAAATCAATTAATGCAAATTCGCTTGTAATAACTTGCCTGGGGTCTAAGCATATGTGTTACTAAATTTTGCCTTTGGCTGTGATTTATCCCATTAGTTAAGTTTTATAGCGGTTCAATACAGGGAAAAGCACAAGGATTTGTTGCTGGCGTGCAAGCAATAGCAAGTTTGTTATCCCCTCTTGCGATGAGTCCACTGACTTGTGAGTTCTTGTTATTCTATTTTCTTTTTCTTTTTATTCATGATATATCGAAAACTCTTGAAAGGGAGAGAGACCTGACACCTGCCGGAATTTAAACTCCTGACTTCCAATACTACGAGGCAGGCACTCAATCATCAGGCTATTAGCCCAATGGCTATCTTCCTTTTCTTTGTTTTATAACAGAATCATTTCACTTTTTCTTTTGCTTATTGGTTGAGTTGTTTCAGCATTGTTCCTGTCTAGCTATGCCCCTTTCAACTGCAACGGTTTCAGCATCATAGTTGCTTCACTATGCATGGTAAACTCGAATATTTGTCCCTTTCTCTTTCAATTGGTCATGAAATTTAATTTTTTTTTTTTTCTTAGATGGTTGCTTTATTTTACGCTTGTCTGCTTAAACCGGAGCAACACTCAACCCTTGAAGAGGAAGACACTGAAGCACCACTTTTATTTGACAATTAATTTTCTAAATAATTAATATGTTCCCATATATCTTTTTTGTTTCTCTTGATGAGAAATATTATGAATTTGTATATATGAGGTTATAAACATATTTAAACTAATAAAAGTTTCATATTTTTTAAAATTTTGTCATTAAATATGAGAATATATATATATATATATATATATATATATAAATGGTAAATTTAGTGATCGCCAGCACCGATAGTGATTGTTAGTGGTCGTCGGTGGCCGGCAGTGATCATTGGGATGCACCACTTTTATTTGACAATTAATTTTCTAAATAATTAATATGTTTACAAATATATTTTTTGTTTCTCTTGATAAGAAATATTATGTATTAGTATATATTAGGCTATAAACATATTTAAAGTAATAAAAATTTCATATTTTTAAAATTTTATTGTTAAACATGAGAAAATATATATAAAAATGGTAAATTTAGTGATCACCAGTGATATGAGCCGAACTCTATATGGTATGCCGAACTAAGTTATTTGAACTAATGTTGGACAAAGACAGAGAGGGGACCAAGTGATCAACTTAAGTGAACTCTCCAATGCTTAAGTTAGACTATGTATTTGGTTAAAAGAAATTGAGAGCCAGAGTATTTAGAAAACATCTGTGCATTGGAATATTTGCGGGTACTTATATGAGACAATCTTAGGGAGCAAGTCCCTATAATTTAGGGCCACTAAGTGCTAGGATGATGGAGAACATAGTCTCTAAAATTCTGGAGATGGAGGACGTGGGAGCGAGTAGAGGTTCATCTGCATGGCTAAATTACATGTTTGTCAGATGAGCTCAAGCTCAGTTGGTGATCCTAATACTGGAGTGATGGGGTTAGATTGGGTATGAGCTAGGTGAGCTATAGCTTGCCTTAGAGTGGCCAATTTAGGTCAGTATGGATCACATATCTCTCCACTAGTGCCGAGTTAAAGACTTAGATCTTCAAATATTGGACGAATGTATCGGGTAGGAGCTTTTTAGCTTTCCCTCCAAACATACTTTGAAATGATGGCAGTTGTAGAGTCTCTTTTCGTATGATCTCCACGTGTCTTCAGAGAAAGGTTCCAAAAACTCATTAGCTTCTAGGTTAGTCTGTATAACTTGGGTCTTTTCCCTCTTTCTAACCTTTATGATTTTTGCCTTTGCTTTTAAGTCTCTATTTCATATTTTGCCTTATCTCCACCAAGATTTTTGTGTTCTCATATTGGATTTCATAAATCTCCTATTTCTTAGCATCTACTATTGATTTGCCCACCTTGAGCAGTAAGTTTCCTTTTTCCTTCTAGCTTTCTACCTTTTTGCTACATTTGTTTTTGCTTCTTCAATCTTTTCTTCAAAAATGAGTGACACTTCAGATTCTCAAAATCTGTTTTTAGAGTCTATTAGTAGTGATCATGACACTGTCATATCTGACCAATCTTAGACCTTTTCTCTTGACTGGGTATATATATATGAAGTAGTGCCACCCCTTAAGGTGGTTTAACCTATCAACACATCCTTTACAACCGAACAGGCTAAAACAGAAAAGGTGTAGCATCTTGGGAAAAATCTGTTACCACTTAACCAAAAGTTCCTAAGGCAAAAGCATCTGAGCCTAGTAAGAAACCAAAAGATCCTGAACCAAGGAAGGGGTGATGAAGTTCTCCAATGATTTGGTTCTTTAAAGGTTAGAAGGGATCAAAATTAGGTATTATGTTCCTAGAGAGTACGTATTAGGATTCCTAAGCCTAGAATGTTCACTAACCAACCCTTAGGAGAATAAGAGCGACTAGTGTACTTTGAAGACTAAAAGTCTGGGCTTAGGTTTCCCTTACCATAATTATATGTAGATGTTTTGAAAGAGTATCAAATATCAATCTGTCAGTTGCATCTGAACTTCTGGAAGGTGCCGGTGGGGTTGAAAATTCTAGGAGAAATGAAAGGTTTTGAAGTTAGTAGTAGAGTGGCCCAAGAATTATACCCTTTGGTTGCTAAGAAAGGGTTCAACCATTTTAACTTTTAGAGAGAGAAAAAGATTTTTTGCTTTCCTTCTTCTTTGAAAAACTGGAAGAACTGATTTTTTTATAATAACCTATAAAAATGGCTGAGGCGAACTTCCTAACATTTGAATAGATAGTCTTACCATAATTCTATCCAATAGATTACCTACTTTAACACCTAGAAAGGAGGAGATAGTGACCTCCTTAGGAAGTGTTGAAACTATTTCTAGGACCAAGCTTATTAACAACTACTTTTTTGCTGACCTAGACAAAAGAGTCAAAATAAAACTCTAAGCAATTGATCCCTTTGCTAGTTAGAGAAAATTTTTTCTATATATAGTTCACCTTGTGCACTTTAGTTTATTTGATCTTTCATTTTTCTTGCAGTAATGAAGTCTATGGTGCAATTGATGAACGAGAAGAGGGAGAAAAAGGCAAAGGAGCTTCAAGCCAAGAATTTCCTAGGGGGTCAACACCTAAGGGATCCTCTAAGAGCAAGGCTTTTCCTATTTCCTCTACTAAGTAGTTTGTAGTAGTGGATCCTCGCCCATAACAGAAGTTAGGTGCACCTAGCATTGCCACCAAGAGGGCTGCATTAGAACAACCTTCTGGATGACTCTCTAAGAAGATTTGCCGATCGAAGGTAGAGTCATCTTTAAATGAGATGTCCAATTTCTATCAATTTGTGGAGTAGAGATACGACAATGAGACTTTGATTCAGAATTCAACAATTGTTGTAAACATCATAAAAGCCATCCAGCTTCCTACTAATGATGCCTACTATGGCGGACTCACCCATGCCCAGCTAATTAGCTCAGCACATAGTTCTTTGTGCCATGTTTGTACCTAATTTTTTAAACTATGTACTTTTTTAGTGGCTATCTACTAATTATTTGTGTAATGGTGCAGACATCCTAAGTCATATGCAAGCTCTACCAACGTATTATATCTTAAAGGGAGGAGCTAAAGTCTGACTGGGTGAATCATAGCAGGAGATGGAAAGAAGGTTCCCTGAATAGCTGGCTTAGGTAGAGGAGGGCCATAAGAAGGCTATAGAGGAGTAAAGCGAAGTCCATTGCTTTAGAATATGAGTTTCTTGGTTAAGTCAATACCATCAACTCTGAGCTTAAAGCAAAGGAGAAAGAGATCCTCAAGCTGCAAGCAGAAAATCAACACTTAAGTTGAGAGCTAAAGAAGGAGAAGGATGACCGGTTGAAAGATGTCGAATTTGTGGCCATCAGACTTTTCAATTATTAAGACAAAGTGTTGGCTGAGGTTTGGAACAAATTCCCAGACCAAAAATTCAATGTCATTAAGGAGATCTATCCCTAAGAGGAAGGGAATAATGTTGTAGATGACTCAGCCTTGGGCAGGATGTACCAAACCAAAACCTTCATGAAGGCCTAACCTCTCCTAAGGGTAAGCCATATCTCAGAGCTAGAGATTCTCAAATTAATGTAACTGAGCCCCTTTTTTGGTTGTCGATTATGGCATAGAGAATAGGGATAATGTAATTGAGTAATGTTGAGCTCTTTAATATGTAATTTTTTGAACTTATTTAATGAAAAACTCCTTTTTTGTTTGTTATTTTGTCTGTCCATGAATGTTTTTAGCTTAGCTTTTATGACTAAAAGATCTTGGGCGAATCATTATTCACCTCTTCTTTATTATCCAATCATCTTTTAAATAGGGTTCTTAGGCGAATCATTATTTGCTTGTCCCCTTATGGCATTTTGGTTTCTTATTGTGGAGACTTGCTTAGGGGTCTCTGGAAAACTCCAAGTTCACCTTTCCCTTAGTTTATTTAAAAACTCATAGGGGTATTAGGTAAAGAATTAACTTGCCTAACCTTTTTAATCTGTTTAGAGATCATCTTTTATTTAGAAATCTGTAAGGATCTCAGGCAAAGCATCCACTTGCCTAGCCCTTTAACTTAGAAATAATCCATCTTATAGAATAGTCATTCTTATATTTATACAAGGGAGAGGTAATTTGGGATCTCTAGCAAACTTTAGAGTTTGCCTATCCCATCAATTTGTCATTTGAATAAATAGAGAGCTTGTATGAATGGAGAACATATATATATATTGGAGAATCCAAAACTCAAGATCATCTAGACTAGAGATTTTATTAATTAATAAAAGATCATACAATTTTGATAACTTCAAATAACATGAGGTGAATTACATACAAAATAAAACTTTAAAGAACTAACTTTGAATGTACGACTAGACTATAGAGATTAAACTCAACTATATACATGAAAGATGAAAAAACATTACTAGTAGTAGAACCTGAGATTGTTCGAATTCCATGATCGAGGGAGAATTCTTCTTAATGATATTCTTACTTGTAGGCATTGAGGCCAATACCCTTAGCGATTTTGTAGGGTCCTTCCTAATTGGGTTGTAATTTACTTTGACTATCTTGGTCTTTCGAAGGACTATTTCCCCTTCCTTGAAGTTCCTCTTTTTGACTCGATGGTTGTGATACCAAGCTACTCGTTGTTTGTATGCTGCAACTCTCTGGTATGCTAGGTCTCTTTTCACCTCCAGTAGGTCTAAATTAGTTCGGTGTTCTTCTTCCTAGTCGATCTCCTTGGAATTTTTAGTTCTGTAATTAGACAAACTAATCTCCACCGGTATAACTGCTTCTGAACCATAGGTGAGGGTTTCCCTTGTTAGTTCTCTTGGTGTTGTTTGGTAGCTCCATAACACATTATACAGTTCTTTCATGCATCTACCTTTATTGTTTCTAGCCTTTTCTTAAGCCCTTATAGAATGATATGGTTTGCCACTTCAGTTTTCGCATTAGATTGATGGTGAGCCATTAAAGTGAATCTTAAGTCGATGTATAGGTCTCTACAAAATGACCTAAATTAGGCAGAGGCAAACTACTTGCCATTATCTAAGATTATTATTTTAAGGATGCTAAACCTGCAAATCATATACCTGAAGAAAAACTTAGTAATATTTTGTTGGGTTATCCTGGCTAGAGGCTTTGCTTTAATCCACTCGGTGAAGTGGTTGATGGTGACAACCAGGAACTTTAGCTAGCCAACTGCTAGAGGCAAGGGTCCCAAGATATCTATCTCCCATTGTTGGAAAGGCCATGCACAACTGATGAGAGAGAGTTTGGTAGAGGGTTGCTTTAGGACCAGTGAGTGCTCTTGACATTGTTTACAATGATGAATTATCTCCTTTGCATCTCTTTTGATAGTGGGCCAAAAATACCCTTGCAGGAGGACCTTCCTTGCTAAACTAAAGCTCTCCTTATGGGCACCATAAATGCCTTCATAGATCTCCTTTAGAACATAATTTTTCTCCTAAGGTGGGATGCATTTTAGCCATAGGTGGTTTTGGATCACCTGAAAGATCATCCTTGTATTAGCTATACTTCTTTGCCCTCTTTTTTATTTACTAAGCCTCCATCTTATCTTCTAGTAATGAATCTTTAGATAAATATTGAACAATTAGCTTTATCCAATTCCCTTGCCACTTTATCAGAAATAAGGGTGATACCTCAGTAGTGGGTGATTCCTAAATTGCCATTGGAACATTCTTGTTAGCAATCAGCTTCCTAGTGGCTGTTGATTTGGGCGATCTCGTTTGCCCTTTTATTTTATGTCTTGGAAATTTGCTTTAACTCCCAATTACCTCCTAGTTGACCCCCTCATAGAGAGCCTTCTGGGCAAGCTCCATGTACTTTTTTAAGGTCAATTCCTTTACTGCATAATTGCCAGTTGTCTGATCAACAACTAGTTAGGAGTCATTATAGATTGCAAGGTTCTCCATTTTAATTTTCTAAGCTATGGAGAGGTTATCAACAAAGCTTCATACTCGGCTGCATTGTTAGAGATTGGAAAAGTAAACTTGACAGCATAATTTATGATTATCTTTCAAAACTACTTTGGCCCTTAAACCTTCTGAGCTTACAATCCCATTAATATACATCTCCCACCTTTTTTACCTCATGGGCTACTCCCTCAATGGGTGTGAGTTCTGCTACAAAATCGGCGAGGATCTAGCCTTGCATGGCTCATGTTGGTTCATACTATATGCCAAGGCTTCCAATCTGCACTACCCACTTAGACACCCTTCCTGATGTCTTTAGCCTCTGTAATATCTTTCTTAAGGGGAGGTCAGTTTGGACAATCACTTGGTGAGCTTCACAATAATGCCTTAACTTTTGAGTGGTTATGAATAGAGCTAAAGCATGCTTCTCTAATGTCAGATATCGGAGCTTGGCATATTTAAACTGATAAAAGTTTCATATTTTTTTAAATTTTATTGTTAAATATGACAAAATATATATAAAAAATGGTAAATTAATAAGAAATTTTCTTATTTAGTATTTTGTAAAATGCTAATTAATAACTAATGAATATGCCAAGACATTATCCATTTCTTTTCCTGATTAATTTTATGTTGCACTTTTTTTGCAAAGTAAAAACAAACAAACAAATATAGTACAATTAAATGAGATTTTTTTTACTATTTTAGGAATGGATTTTCATTATTTGGGAGGTAATTTTAATTATATATATCCATGTTTTCAATAAATCCAATGCCTAATCTTGAAAATACCATTACTAACAGTACTGAATGTCGACTGAGTAGAGATGATGATGGTGATGAATTTAACAAGTGGAAAAGGGACAATTTATAAAGTGAATTCTTTAAAAATATTTATCACTTGATGCATTATAACTTGATGCATACAGTGGAATTGTTTACAAAGTATTTATAACATAGCTTAATACTAAAAATAAACATTATAGTATAGTAAGCTAAATTTACATTGTAAACTTAAAACCAATACATATGCTAAAAATAACTTAAACTTAAAGCCATTATTTTATTATTTGAGATAATATTAGTAATGACTTTTAACACTCCCCATCATTACTAATTTTTTCTTTTAAACTTTTTTCTTGAAATCATCCTTAGAAGCTTTCAAAATTTTTCCAATTTTTCATTGTTAAGTCCCTTCATGAAAATATCTTTTAGTTGATCTTCTATCTTTGCTTAAGTTACTTTGGTCTCTCCTATTAGAGTTTGCTCTCGTATAAAGTGATATTGCACCTCTATATGCTTTGTCCTTGCATAAAACAGTGTGTTTTCAACTAAGCAAATTGTTGACTGATTATCACAATGTAAAGGAATTGGATAATTATTGGTTGATGCAAATTTTCCATTAGCTGTGCTAATCAAGTGCTTTCTTATGCTGCTATTGTCGTTGTATTATATGATGCCTCTATTGTTTAGAGTGACACTGTTGCTTGCCTTTTACAACATGAAGTAATAGCTCCAGAACCTATATTGAATACATATCTAATAGTTGACCTTCATGTATCAAAATCACCAGCATAATCAACATCATAATACCTATCCAACTTGCAAGCTATTCCACTATTATAGAATAAACCAAGATAAAGTGTTCCTTTAATGTATTTCAAAATTCTTTGAACTACTTCCAGGTGAGGCTTTTTTAGACTTCGTATGAATCGATTGACTACTCCAACTACAAATGCAATATCTGGTCTTGTGAGTGTCAAATAGATATATAATTGAATTCTTTATTACATAGATATATAATTGAATTCTCCAAATCTTTCCCTTCTGCCATACTCAATTTAGAATTCACCACTATGGAAGAGCAAGAGGCTTGCAATCAAGCATTCCATACTTTTGGAAAAGATCTTTGGCATATTTTTGCTGATATAAGAAAACTCCTTCCTTCGTGCTTTCAACTTCTTATCTAAAAAAGTGATTCAACTCTCCAAATTCTTTCATTTTAAAGTGAACTGACAAATTCTCCTTTATCTAGTGGATTTCTTTCTTATATCTCCAATTATGATAATATCATCCACATAAACTAAGATTATTGCTAGCTTTCTTTCTCAAGCTTTAACAAATAAACTCAAATATGCTAGTGCAACTACATAACTATTATGAATGAGAAACTCAACAATCTTCCCATACCAAACTTTGGGGGCTTGTTTAACCTATACAGTGCCTTTTTCAATTTGCAAACATATTCAGGATAGAGTTTCTTCTCAAATCCTTCTAATTGTTCCATGTGCACTTCTCGTTCAAGCTCTCCATTTAGAAAACCATTTTTCACATCCATTTGCTATAAATTCCATGACTTACTTGTTGTAAATGCTAGTAGAACACAAACTATTGTAATTTTGGCTACTAGACTAAATGTCCCATCATAGTCTAATCCATCTATTGTGAAAATCCTCATGCCACTAATTGAGCTTTAAACCTTTCGACTGATCGATATGGACAAGTCTTAATCTTGTACACCTATTAATGATATGGGCTTCATATCATTAGGTTTTGGAACTATGTTCCATGTTTGATTTTGAACAAAAGATTTAATATCCTCTTTTATGGCTTTTCTCCATTCAACCTTTTGCAATACCTCTTCATAGGATATTGGCTTCATTTCTTTTTCCACTAGTGCAATATTGACATACTTGGGGTTTGGCTTTTTTAGCCTAGTTGGTCTTCTCAATTGTGGTGGTTGTTCTTCCAGCATCTCTACTATTAATTGATTCTCTAATTTTGTTCTCTAGTAGACACCTGTCTGCCATGGTATCTCTTGAGACTAAGATTGTATTGCAATCTTTGAACTCTATTAGACTTCTTCTGCCTTTTCCTTTTCTTGCAATTGTTCTCCTTCTTTGGACTAGGAAATATAACATATTTTAGTGTCCACCAAAATAATGCCTTATCAAACACAATATTTTGTGAGATATGATAGTTGCCAGTTGAAGGATCACAAGATCTCCATCCTTTCTTGTTTTTATCATAGCCCACAAAGATACACCTAATATTCTTTTTATCAAACTTGATATGCAGATGATCAGGAACAAATACATAGCAAACATAACCAAATACTTTAAAATGGCTCACTGCTTAGCTTCCACAGATTCTCAAACGAAGATATGAATCCCATCTTTGGTTGTGGAAGTTTATTAATTATGTGAGCTACCATTCTCATGTATTCCACCTAAAATCTACTAAGGAGATTTTTAGCATGCAGCATAATTTGATATGTTTATGCAAGATGCTTGTTCTTTCCTTTTGCAATATCTTTTGCTATGGTGTGTTTGGATAAGTCAACTGTCATCGAATCTTGCACTTAGAGAACTCATCAGACATGTATTTCAAATCTTGCACTTAGAGAACTCATTAGACATGTATTCTCCCCCATTATCAGTACAAAGACATTGAATTTTTATTCCAACTTCACTTTTAATCATCAACTTAAATTTTTTAAACTTTGTAAAAGTTTCATATTTTTCTTTTATGAAATACACCCAAATGTACCTTGAATAGTCATCGATAAATGTCATCATATAGTACATACCACTGACTGAGGATTGCTTCATCTTCCTAAATATATTTGAGTGGATCAATTTTAGCGGTTGTTTAGCTTTGAATGATGACTCCTCATATGGTAGCTGATATGCTTTTCCGTATTAACATCCAGCATAGATTGTGTCAATATGAACATTAAGATTAAGTAGTCCTCTTAATAAAGACTTGTTCATCATCATCTTCAACTTGTGATAGTTGACATGTCCTAACCATGCATGCCATAAATCAGTTATCTCATTGCTTCTTGTCTTGTCCACATAAGCCTCCTTTGCTAGCATAACATATATGGAGTCCACCTTCTGTCCCTCTATTATCGGCATGTCAAATTTGTTGACTTGTTGACAAACCTTAACATCATTTGGGCCAAACACAACAAACTTGCCAGAATCTATAAGTTGTGAAACTGACACAAGATTCTTCTTCATCCTAGATATTCTATAAACATCTTCTTATTGTACTTGCTTCTTATGTTGCCAATGTGAGTGATTGGTAATTGCGAGTTATTTGCAGTCACCACAACTCACTTGCCTTTGTTTTCTGAAATATTACATAGCTTCTCTTTATTTCCCATTATATGACAAGAACATCTAGAATCAAAGATCCAATCCTTCTCATAATTAACTTTATGAGAAGTAGAAGCACTAGACGCTTGCTCATCTTCTACCTCTATTACAGTTGCCATGAGGCTAGGAACTTCTATAATTGGAATACTCCTCCTTTTGCATTGTTTTTGAAGTCATAAATAATGCTTCAACATCTTACTCAAGTTTACCCTAGTAATCGTTGCTTATTATTAAAGCATTTCTTTCAATACATTTCTTCTTAAATGAGTAATTCGTTGCACAGTGTCCCTTCTTGCTGCAATTGAAACACTTGCCATTTTAATGTCTAAACTTTTTAAATTGTCCATTGTAATGGTGTTGATTATGAGCTCCCCCTGATTAAGGATTCCCTTGTGTCTTCCCTATGTTCTGGCCACAAGGTTGATTCTTTCTTTTGTTGGTAAAGAGTGCTACTTCTTCAGTATTCAAAGAAACTCCATCCATTTGCTTTGCTAGAGTTTTTTGACTTACCAACAATTTTTCCAATCGTTTAATTGTAGGTTATATAGGCCAACCTTGAACTGTAGCAATAAATTTCCTGTACTTATGTCATGGGCCATGTACTATACTTATGTCATAGGCCATATATGATGATTCGCCTCATCTTTTACTGATAATTTTAGATGCCTAATCCAGCTCAACAATTTCTCGACATAAAGACTTCACTTTGGTGAAATACTGATTAATTGTCATATCCCGTTTTGAGATAGACATTAGTCATTTTCTAGCAATTGAAGTCTTGCATCTTCCTTTTTATGAACTATGAAGCAAGAGAATCCCAAACTTCTTTGGGTGTGACAACTCCCTTTATGTGCTCTGTCATTTCTTCTTCAATAGTAATCTTGATGGCGAATATGGCTTTCCCAACTTTAATCTTCCATTTTCTTAGATTACCGGCATCATCTTCCGATGGTGGTGGTGGTATAGTCTCTATCCCAGCAACAACCTTCCAAATGTCTTGACTCTGCAAGTATGACTCTATGCAGGTCTTTCATGTGCTATAATTATTATTATTTAATTTTTTAATAACACTGACATTAGTTGACTCTGACATTGTGACTTGGTTTTAGCTGTCTCGTGATTAACCAAGTAAATGTGGCTCCAAATCAATGAACTTCACAGTTCCAAACTATGTACAAGCAAAAATCTCCTCCCTACAATTGTTTTGTATGCAAATGTCAAAAAAAATATGATCCGCGATTGAGTAACTTTGATACCACTTGTCAATTGAGTAGAAATAAAACAATAATAATAATAATAATAATAATAATAAATTTAGTAAGTGGAAAAGGCACAATTTATAAAGTGAGTTCTTTAAAAATATTTATCACTTGATGTATTACAATTTGATGCACATAAAGAAATTGTTTACAAAGTATTTATAACATAGCCTAATACTAAAAATAAACATTTTAATACAGTAACTAAATTTCCATCGTAAACTTAAAATCAATACATATGCTAAAAATAACTTAAGCTTAAAACTATTATTTTGTCATTTGAGATAATATTAATAATGACTTTTAATATTAAATTATTTAGAAAGTCAAATTTCAATTAATATCATTGGTTTCACAAAGAAAATCGTCCCCTATAACACAGCCAAAATGATGCAACTCAGATTAAACTTGTTTCAGCTTTAACTCTTACGTACAAATAATACACCGAGTTTTATAACCAATCCAAAAATTGAGAAGCATTTAACAATAGCAGCAATAAAGGGTTTTTTTTTTTTTTTTTTTTTTTCCTCGCCTAACTGTCAATCGAGAATCCAACTCGCTCGTTATAAATGAGATAATACATGGAGAGCATTTTCATGCCTTCCCAGTAGCATTTTTACACAAATTGGAAATGCATTGCAAAAAAAAAGCAGAGAGTCAAAATCTGGGGTTTTTTACCTCTTGATAATTTTAGGCTGCGTTTAAATATATAGATTTGAATATAAAATTTAGATTTTAAATCTATAATTTAAAATTTATAAAATTATAAATCTCTTGTTTGAAGAATATAAAGAATTTGAAATTTTAGATTTGATATTCATTGTTTGGATGACTATTTAGATATTACTTTGAATTTGAAATTAAATTTGAAAAAATATAATAATTCAAAACTATATAATAGTATAATTATTATATACGTAAATTTTATTTTTTTAGCTTAATATTACACAAAATCTTTGGTTAATTTTTTTTTAGCTTTATATTACACACAATTTTTAATTAATTTTACTCTACCACATAAAGCAATATAATTTATTAATTATATATTGTACCCTACCAAATTTTCAACATCACATTAGTCCCATTGAACAGAGCAAAGGATATTTAACTCATCTCCAAAACCCATCTCTACAAAACAATAACAGAGCCTTCAATTTTTTTTTCTTCATCCTAAATCAAGAGGCAGTCACCTCAACTTTTTCAGGCTTAGGTGGTGGAAGATGCTTTTTAACAACAATATTTAGAAGCCCATTTTCACATTTAGCAGTAATTGCAGATACATTAACATTTTTAGGCACCTTGAACTTCCTCATAAGCTTCTGTGGTGCTCTTCTCACATGCCTCATATACTTACAGCCTTCCTCTTCACCATCTTTCCATTTCCTCTTCCCTCCACTTTTAATCATCAATGGGTTCTCATCCTCAACAGTCACCTGCAATTAACACACTAATTATAAGTCAAAAAAGATCATTGAGGATAAACAATTCAAAATGCTTAAAAAATAGGGGAATTGTGAGTTGTGAGTTTACCTGAATATCAGACTTGGACAGCCCAGGAACATCCATGTGAAAAATATAATCTTTAGGGGTTCTCAAAATGTTTACTGGAATGCTACAAATACACTTTTTTCCATTCGCACCATCAGACCAATAATCGATCATTAATTTCCCAATGCTAGAATGCTACGATTGGCACTTTGTTGCATGCCTAAGCTTATCTTTTATCACAAGAATCTCTATAACCTCTTAATCTTGTTAGCTTGAAGGACTTTCAGTATGAAACAATTACCAATTGCCAGAGCTCCTTGCATAAAATCAAGATCAATAAATGCTTTCATTCAAAATAAATGTTACAATATAAATCTCACTATATAACAATCAAGGAAAACTACATTTTTCATCTATTTATTGCTTCATTTATTCAAGTTTCCCTTAGAATTTCTTTAAAACACTAAAAAATGAATAAAATATTCCAAAAGTAAATTGTCAAATCAAGCAAATAAACATTTCTCCTTCACTTGCTTGGATAAAAAATGGCCTTTTATAATGCATAATTTTTACATATACTGATGCGTTCAA
>CANTUT010001059.1:0-267382 GCA_947687605.1 Reutealis trisperma | reverse complement strand
TGTGTGTGTGTGTGTGTTTGTGTGTGTGTGTGTGTGTGTGTATGTGTGTGTGTGTGTGTGTGTATATATATATATATATGTATGTATATGTATATATATACATATATATACTTATTTCCTATTTATTTTAAAGAAAAATAGCCAGGCCATGTAAGGTATTAAGCATTTCTACTAAATTAGAACAAAAGTAACAGTGGAATAAAATAGGCTGAAAAAGTGTAACTAAAGTTTCAAATTTTAGGCAAAAAGATTTGCAAAAAAAAAAAAAAAAATCCTAATCATGACCACCACATTCAATCCACACCGCAATAATTTATTATCATAGCAAAGTTAGACCGATTTATCACTAGTGAGAGTTAATTTCAAATCAAACTATTGCCACAACTCAATTCACTTAAATGCAAGATTCATAAAAGATAGGAAACAATAATATACCTCTCCTCCACACTTAAATAACACATTGTCCCCAATGTGGTATAAACAAGGAAAATGAAAAACGAAAAGAGAGAAGTAACTGCCCTGAATGATGTACCATATGAATCATGCTAGTGCTCCTTCCAATGAGAATGTACCATGATCAATGTTTCTGCATAGAGAAAAATCAAACTATATCCAAAATAGGATCCATTCAAAGTAAAATAAAAAAAACAAAAAGAAAATAAAAATAAAAACTAAAATAGACCATCAATGGGTTGCTTCCCATTCAACGCTTCTTTAACATCGTATTAGCTGGACGTTATCATTATTCATCTTCGACCAATGGCTCAGAGGTTTCCTTGTGCTGTCTACCTTTATAAACCAAGATAAAAAGGAATATGCAAAGGTTGTGGCCTATGTATAGCCTTTTTTCAACAACAAAAATTATTTTTAATTCTCCATTGTTTGAAAACTTGAGCTTTCCAGGTTTAGAACCATCATTGAACAGTCTTACTCATAGACTAAATGCAAGGATTTTAGCTTTAGCACTAAAGAAAACATGTACGTTGCCAATGGTAGGCACCTCTTGCAATTCTAAGATGCTCCACCTAAATTCACTAACCTTTTGCTTTAACACCTCCACAAAACATATTTCCCTCTCCAAAGAAAATTTAGAGACTACAATTACTAGCCATATACTTGATTGTCTAACAAATATGCACTTAGAGAAAGGTGGTAAAGGTGTTCGATCATCTGTGGCTAGGTGTTCATTTGATGGAAATTGGGGTAAAGGAAGGGTGGTTATTGGGGTTGTGAGTGGGTTATTATCATTCTCTTCAAAAAGTGGGAGGGCTGGAAAAATGGCAGAGGTGTGATTTTCAGCATGCATAGCTTCCCCCTCCATGCTTTCCCATAACTCACTATCATCAAAAGAGAGTTCTTCAACACTAGATTCCACTCCATTCATGCCCCATTGCTAGAATTGGGGTTGCTCACTTAAGCAATCATCAAATTCTATGTGCAACAGCCCTAAATTATCCTTACCATTCTCATCTTCATCACTATCATCATTCCACAGCCAATTTGTGGTAGTGGTCCTTTGTTGTTCTCTCAG
This sequence comes from Reutealis trisperma, assembly GCA_947687605.1. Classification (NCBI taxonomy): domain Eukaryota; kingdom Viridiplantae; phylum Streptophyta; class Magnoliopsida; order Malpighiales; family Euphorbiaceae; genus Reutealis; species Reutealis trisperma. The sequence goes on along the minus strand of CANTUT010001059.1, from coordinate 265,851 downwards.
AATGGCTTTGGTTTTGCTAGGCAAATCGCCTTTAGGTCTCTCACTTAGCAGTCTCAAAATTTGCCAAGCGAAATTCTCTAGATTGTGAAGAGAAGTCTGTTGGTGTTTCAGAGCTATCTCGATGCTCTGAAATCTTTTCTCTGTAGCTTCCACTAAAGTCACAAATATCTCTTCCAACCTCTACTCCTCTTGTGCATGCTCATTATCCTCCAATGTAGTGTCTACTTCAAATTGAGTTGGGAAGCCAATTGCTAATGCTTCGTTTCTTTTGTCCAATTCCCTAACCCAATTCTCCGTGAACGCCGTGAATCTTTCTAATGCAAGCTCAAGGGATGATTTCACTGTTGGTGCTTCTCATCCATATTCCTCTAGGAAATCAGTGTGATAGATGTACCCATAATCGTGATACTGATTTCCATGGTATCCCCATTCTGTATTCAGGTAAAAGTTCCAATCCTGATAGTTTTGATTAGCCATGGAGAAAATTTTCTTTTTCTTTTTTTTTTTCTAGAAACACAAACTTAAAACAAAACAAAAACGTAAAATACAAAAAACAAATAAAGTAGTAAAAATAAAACAAATAAAACAAGGAAAGCAAAAACAAAAACAAATATGAAAATATAAAAATAAAAACTAGATCAATAATCTCTATTAATATTGTTAATATTATAAAACTATCCCCGGCAATGGCGCCAAAAACTTGATGTGCTAAAATGCACACTAACTAACTGCAAGTACATAGGTCGTTATCAAGTAATAAAGTAGTGAGTATATGAGTATCATCTCCATGAGGATAGTGTATAAGTACTAGGGCAAACTTCGATTATTGTCTAGTTGATTAAGATGTAAATTGATTAAAATAAGCTAAATTAACTAAGCTAATAAAAGAAAGCAAGTAAATGATATTGATGGAAATAATCTAGGCAAAGCTAATCTAGATATAAATCCCCCTAATTTCTCATGTACATCAAACAATGGATTGAATTGGACTCTCACTAAATTAGATAAAAACCTTTCTCAAGTGATTAAGTCCCTAACTTCCTAAGTATTATAGGGGAATCTTTTCTCAACCTATAATCAAATAGGAGCAGCATTAAGTTCAAGAGATTAACATCTAAAGAAGTTTTATAGGTCTATCTCTAGAACCCTAATCAACTCTCTATTCCCATGAGTGATCTATCTATATATCAGGGTATCTCTACTCATCCAATATAGAAACAATATCCAATCAACAAGCTAGTAATTGATAATTAGAACAATAAGATTTATCATGAAAATAAAATAACCAAAGATAAATTGATTAAGGTTTAAATCCTTTAATCTATATATTCAAAACTAGGGTTCATTACAAATATAATTAATTCATATTAAAATTGAAGAACAAAGATGCAAAAAATAAAAGAGGAAGAAATCTCAAACAGATCTTGAAGATGTTCTTTGAAATCTTCTCTTCAATCTTCCACTTCTCCTCGAATCTTGGTCTTTGATTTGATTAAATCCTCAATATCTTTAGCCTTTAAGCCTTTCCTATGACTCTAGGGCTTAGCCAATCCTCTTAAATCTCTATTTTTGCTCTATGGTGGCTCCCCTTAAAATGCTATCTGATCTAATTTATATTGCTGTTTTTAACCTCCCACCACTGGAGCCACCATTGGGGTTCCAGTGGTGTCTGTCCCACAGGTGAAACCTCAGTAGTGGCTCCACTCGTGGGAGGCTACTGGATTTTTTTTTTCTAATTTACTCTTATCACACAGGTGGAATCTCAGGTTGGATTTCAGTGGTGTCTGTCCCATGGGTGAAATCTTAGTGGTGGTTCCACCCGTGTCTGCCCATCTTTTTTCGAAAGTTTAGCATTTTGGCTTGGATCTTTCACCATTCTGAGTCACACTTGATTCATGGGATCATTTGCCATTGGATTAACTAAAAGAACTCTAGAAAAGCACTAAACAAACAAATCAAACTCAATTTAAGGATAAAATATTATTAAAAATGAGGGGTAAAGTATAGTCGATTAAATGCTTATCAAATTCCCCCACACTTGAGTATTTGCTTATCCTCAAGCAAATTAAATCGTAACAATAGTAAGAGATAAAACCTACCCTCTCTAGTAAAAGAAATTCAAAAAGATTTACAACAACTTGAAATCAGCAAGGCTCAAACATGGTAGCCAAATTAAGAAATCTCTAAAACAAATCTCAAAAATCTGAAACCTAAATTCTAAAGTTGTAGGTTTGAGTAAATAATTCCATAGAAACAAAAGTTCAAGCAAAGTAGATTTATAAGGATTTTTCCCATAGGTGTTTGACTACTCACTTGACTTTTCATTAATTATGCATTTCAATTCATGTTTTCTTTTTAATTAACTAAGGAGCCTGACTTGTTTGAATTGTCATCCTAGCCTTTTTACATGAATGCAAACACTTGTGGTGATTGCTCACCCTGAATCTTAGAGATACTTAACCTCCATCGCTTTATTAAAATTTTTTTAAACAACTTAAGACAAAAAAATAAATCTTAATTAAAATAGTGGGTTGCCTCCCACCGAGTGCTTCTTTAACATCATTTTAGCTGGACGTTTAGAGTGATTGCTCACCCCAAATCCTAGAGATACTTAACCTCCGTCACTTTATTCAATTCTCCCCAAAAATATTGTTTAATCCTTTGACCATTTACTTTAAAATCACCCTTCTCAGGATGACTTAATTCAACTATTCCATAGGGGAAGATATTTTTAACCACAAATGGACCTGACCACCGAGACTTTAATTTTCTAGGGAAAAGCCTCAGCCTAGAGTTATAAAGCAATTCCTGATCTCCTGCTTTGAAGGATCTCCCTTGCTTAATTCGAGAACCATGCCATCTTTTAGTTCTCTCCTTGTACTTCCTTGCATTATCATAAGCTGCCAATCGCCATTCATCGAGCTCATTAACCTAGAAATTTCTTTTAGTACCTGTAGCATCTAAATCAAGGTTAACTTGCTTTATAGCCTAATAGGCCTTATGTTCAATCTCTACTTGACCACTCGTCTGCGAATGATAGGGAGTAGCAAGTTTATGTGTAACACCTAATCTTTTCAATACTTTTTCTAATTGGTTGTTACAAAAGTGAGTCCCTCTATCGCTTATAATGGCTTTTGGAGTGCCAAATCTAGAGAAGAGTTTCTTAAGGAACTTCACTACCACCCTAGCATTGTTAGTGGATAAAGCTTGAGCCTCTACCGATTTAGACACATAATCAATAGCTACTAAAATGTATTTATTGCCAAAAGAACTTGGTAAAGGTCCTATGAAGTCGATGCCCCACACATCAAAAACCTCACATTCAAGAATACCATTTTGGGGCATCTCATCACGAGATGAGATGTTACGAGTTCTTTGGCAATGATCACATTGTTGCACAAAGTTGTAGCTGTCCTTGAAAAGAGTTAGCCAATAGAATCCCAACTCCAGAACTTTCTGAGTAGTCCTAATAGGTCTATAGTGTCCTCCAGTTGGCCCACTATGACATTGCTCGAGAATGCTCATATTCTCGGGCCAACCCATACATCTCCTGATTATCCTATCAACACAAATTCTAAAGAGAAAGGGATCCTCCCAAAAGTAATATTTCAGGTCATAAAAGAATTTCTTCTTTTGCTAATATGAAAAATCTTTTGGGAGTTCCCTAGCAACAAGAAAATTTGCAAAATCTGCAAACCAAGGAAATTTAGGATTAAGATTAGAACCACTTACTAAATTTACCATAGCATAGAGCTGCTCATCAGGGAAGTTGTCATCAATATCCTCTTCTTTCAACTGCTCCAAGTTTGGGTTCTCCAATCTGGATAAATGACCTGCTACAAGGTTTTCAGCTCCTTTCTTATCTTATATCTCCAAATCAAATTCTTGCAGCAATTACACTCATCGAATTAAACTTTGCATCTGATTTTGAGAACAGGTATCTCAAAGCTGAGTGATCCATGTAAACCACTACCTTTGACAAGATCAAATACGAATGAAACTTGTCAAAAGCAAAAACAATAGCCAATAGCTCTTTTTCTGTAGTGGTGTAGTTAGCTTGAGCCTCATTTAGTGTTTTGCTGGCATAATAGATAGGCTGAAAATGTTTCTCCTTCCTTTGGCCCAAAACTGCCCCTACTGCGAAGTCACTCGCATCACACATCAACTCAAAGGCAAGATTCCAATCAAGGGCCACTATGATCGGATAATGTATCAACTTCTCTTTTAAAATATTAAAGGCTTTTTGGCACTCTCCATCAAAGACAAATTTAGCATCCTTCTTGAGCAACCTTGTCAAAATGCGAGCAATTTTTGAGAAGTCTTTGATAAACCTCTGATAAAACCCAAATGCCCCAAAAAGCTTCTAATCGCCTTCACAGATGTAGGAGGTGGCAATTTTTCAATGGTTTTGATTTTTGCTCGATCCACCTCAATACCCTTGTGCGAAATCTTGTGCCCCAAAACTATACCTTCACTAACTATAAAGTGACACTTCTCCCAGTTGAGCATAAGATGGGTCTCTTCACACCGAATGAAAACTCTCTCTAAATTCAGTAGACGATCATCAAAGGAGTCCTTATGGACTGAGAGGTCATCCATGAAAATCTCCATGATATCTTCAATCAACTCATCAAAAATTGCCATCATGCATCATTGGAAAGTGGCTGGTGCATTGCACAAACCAAATGGCATTCTCCTATACGCAAAAGTACCATAGGGACATGTAAAGCTTGTCTTTTCTTAGTCTTCTGGAGCAATAGGAATTTGAAAGTAACTCAAAAGACCATGCAACAAATAGTAGTATTCATGTCTAAATAACCTTTCTAACATTTGGTCGATGAAGGGTAATGGAAAATGATCTTTTCTGGTTGCATCATTTAGCTTCCGGTAGTCAATACACACCCTCCATCCAGTGACTGTTCTTATAGGGATGAGTTAATTATTCTCATTAAGCACTATGGTCATTCCTCCTTTCTTTGGTACTACTTGAACCGGACTCACTCAGGAGCTGTCTGAAATTGGATAGATAATTCCTGCATGAAGTAATTTGATCACCTCAGCCTTCGCTACCTCTTTCATCTTCGGGTTTAGTCTCCTCTGTGGCTACACAACTGATTTAAACTTATCCTCCATAAGTATTTTATGAGTGTAGAATGACGGACTTATACCCTCAATGTCTGCTATCTTCCAAGCTACTACCTTCTTGTATTTTTTTTAGCATTTTAATCAATCTAGCTTTTTGCTAGGAAGATAAGCTAGCATTTAAAATTATCGGTAACTTCTTTCCCTTTTCCAAAAATCCATACTCAAGATGCTCAAGGAGGGGTTTAAGTTCCAGAATAGGTGGGTCTACTATAGAAGGCCTTATCTTTTCTTCTTTGGGCATTTTAATTATTTCAAATGCCCGACTCTTAAATGATTTGTTTGCCTCTAAATAAGCCAGCTGCTCTACCGCTTCTTGATCCTCAACATTTTCATGCACCAAACACAACTCAAAGGGATCCTTGGAAATAATGTTAGTAATAAAATTGACGGTTTCATGCTCAACAACATCATCGTATGAATCCATCTCATCAAGTTCAAGTGGGTACTTCATAGCATTAGCAATATGAAAGACAACTTTTTTGCTCCTAACTCTCAAAGTCAATGTGCCATCATGGACATCAATAAGGGCACAGGCTATATTCAAGAATGGTCTACCAAGTATAAGTGAGACATTCGCATCCTCATTCATATCAATGATGACAAAGTCATTGGGGAAAATAAATTCCCTGACTTTTACCAACACATCTTCCAAAATCCCTCGAGGATGTACCACAGACTTATCAGCTAGCTGAATAGTTATATGTGTTGGTTTGGGTTCTCTAATACCTAATTCTTTAAACATCTTAGGGGGCATAACACTAATGCTAGCCCCCAAGTCGACTAAGGCATTTTCAATTGAAAGGTTACCTATGAAATATGGAATATTAAAGCTACTAAGGTCTTTCAACTTCTTAGGTAACCTTCTTTGCAAAATTGCCGAGCTCTTTTCCAACAAATGCATAAATGATACCTCTTTGAGCTTTCTTTTATTAGAAAGTGGCACCTTTAAAAATTTAGCATATTTGGGCATTTGTGATAAAGCCTCGGCAAATGGTATGTTAATATGAAGTTGCTTAAATAATTCACAAAACTTACCAAACTGCACATCCATTTTATCCTTATGCAAATGAGCTGGATATGTCACTCGAGGTTGATACTCCTTTATCGTCGGGGCAGGCTCTTGTGTTGCTTCTTTTCTTTCTTTCTTTACTGCTGCCTTTTCCCTCTCTGCAACTTCCTTTTTAGCTTCTTTGTCAATGGCACCTTGTGCCTTTTTCCCAACTGCTTCTTCTTGATTTTTCTTAATAGCCCCCTCAACTTGCTTGCTAATCCTTAGAGAGTGATTGCTTTTAATTGTTCATTTAGGTTTGCCTCAGTGTTACTAGGCAAACTTCCTTATAGTTGGTCACTAAGCAATTTAGCAATTTGGCCCATCTGATTCTCTAAAGTATGAATGAAGGCCTGTTGATTCCTAAGTGTTGTCTCAGTTGCTTTGTGCCTCTGGTCATACGACTTAATAAATTTCTCCATCATTTCCTTTAAAGAAGTCTTCTTAGGTGGAGCTTGTTGGTATTGAGGCTGCTGCTGAAATCCAAGTGGAGGTCTCGGGTTAGACTGATTACCCCAAGAGAAATTAGGGTGATTCCTCCACCCTAGATTATATGTATTGCTGTAGAGGTTATTCTGCTACCTTGGAGCATTTCCTATGTAATCTACCTGCTCCAGCTTGGCAAAATTATTGCCACTTTGGCAATCTTGACTTTGGTGTCCTCCCCCACACCAATCACAGCACATCACTTGAGCTTGTCTTACAGATGAAGATGCTGTCAAGGAATCCATTTTTCTGTTCATGGCTTCAAGCTGAGCGACTAATGCAACAATTGGGTCCACCTGATGTAAACCACTTCTGCCAATCCTTCTCTGATCTCTGGGGACTTGCTACTGATAGTTTGTGAGAGTTATGTCTTCAATCAAGTCCCTTGCCTCTTCAGGTGTTTTGTTGTTGATGGAACCATCGGCTGTCGTATTGATAGACTGCTTGCTTGTATAGTTCAAACCATTATAAAAGGTTTGAATCTAGTGCCATAGTGAAAGGCCATGATGCGGACACTTCCTCAATGAGTCTTTAAATCTTTCCCACACATCATAAAGAGTCTCACCATCTTACTAAAGAAAGGAAGTTATATCGTTCCTCAACTTCGCAGTCTTGGATGATGGGAAATATTTCTCTAAGAATTTCTCTGCCAATTGAGTCCATATAGTAAAAGTACTGGTTGAGAAAGACTTGAGCCATTTCTTTGATTTGTCCTAGAGTGAAAAAGGAAACAAACACAGACTAATCGCATCATCTGAGACATTATTGATCTTAAATGTATCACAAATCTCCAAAAAATTCTCAAGATGAGCATTAGGATCTTCATCTGGGAGACCATCAAATTGGCAAGTTTTCTGTACCATCTGTATCACATTTGACTTAATTTCAAAATTATTTGTAGCGATTATCAGCCTCCATATACTTGAGTCAGCCCCATTAAGAGTGGGCCTTGTATATTCTTGCATGGTTCTTAGTTGGTTTTCTGCCATTATTTCAACCTCTTCCTCTAAATCAACGCCTTCTAGGTCTGCTACCTCTCCCACCAAAGCTAGTTCATGTTCCTCCTTTTGCTTTTGTCTTAATGTTCTCCCTAACTCTAGATCAAATTCAAGTAGATTGGAGGAACTAGCTCTGGTCATAAACAGAAAAGGGTACCTGAAAAGAGAATTTTGCAAAGAAAACCAAAACAAAAATTAAATAACAAATAAAAATAAAAACTAAATAACTAGCTTCAATTCTATTGCTAATATTACTCTAAAAAGTCCCCGGCAATGGTGCCAAAATTTGATGTTTATTCTACAAGTGTACAGATCGCACAAGCAATATAGTAGTGAATGAGTTATCATTCTATTGGAGACTTTAGGTAAGTATTAGTTCAAAATGTTTGCTAATGTTTACTTAATCAAATTGGTGTTGATGAAAATGATTATAATTATATTCAAACTAAATTAAAATATAAATTAAGTAAAATATCAAGAAGGAAAAAGGAGATGAAATCAGAAATAAAAGCCTATTCAGGTATTGAATCCCCCTAGCCCCTAATTGTATATCATGAACTACACATCAACTAAATTCATTCCATAAGTTGAATTGACATTTCACTAAATTAGATAAGAATCTCTCTCGAGCAATTAAATCCCTATTTCCTAAGAGGAATGCAAGAAATCTCTTTTCAAGCAAACTCAATTAGGTCATGCTTTAGATTTGAGAAACTATCCACCAAAGAAGTCTTGTAAGCCTATCTCTAGTGCCCCAATCAACCCTCAATCTCTATGAGTGATCCATTCACATAAAGCTATCTTTAGTCAATTATATGAAAACAATCTCCAACTAATAAGCACGCAATTATTAATTAGAATTTAAGTAATAATATTCATAAAGATAAAATAACTCAAAGAATGATTTAATTGAATAAGAAGTAATTCAATCTATACAAAAGGTTCTAGGGTATCAATACCCAAATTGGAAAGAATTAGTTCATATAACACATTGAAACCAAAGAAAGAATTAAAGAAGTAAGAAATCTCAAACAATTCATGAATTAAATACCAAGAAATCCTGTTCTCTGATCCATGATCTTCAATCTCTTCTTTCTCTTCCTATACTCTAGCTAATTCCCTTGGTCCCCCTCTAAAACGCTGTCAGATCTAGTTTTATAGTTTTGAATTTTCTGATGCGCACCACTGGAACCACGGCTAGAGTTCCAGCCATGGCAATGTGAATTAAAGAAAACATAACTTCCCGTGGGTGAGACCCCAGCCGTGCCTCCACCCGTGGGAGGCTACTGGATGATTTTCTACTTGGCTCTTATCACACGACTGGAATCCTAGTCGTGGCTCAACCCGTGGCAACCCAAATTTCTCCAAAATAATTAGTGTTTTGGCTTGGATCATTCACCATCCTGGGTCACATTCAGATCATGGAATCTTTTGACACTAGATTAACTAAAAGAACTATGAAAGCACTAAAACAAATAGATTAAACTTAATTGAAGGCATAAAATACATTAAGAATAAGGGGCAAAATATAGTGTTTTCAACACTTATCAATAACCTTAATAAATATTTTTGTATTTAATACCTTGCTAACATTACAATTTCTACACTCCCATCATTTATCAATTAAAACATATTTAAACTTAACAAATATTCCTATATATATCATATCCCAAACGATCTTATATTCTATTAATTTACAATCCCAAATAAACTTCTCATAGCTATTTCAGACTTACTCCCTTTCTATATATACATCATTATTATGACTTCATTACCAAATGCGTTAAAATTCTTTCTGTACTAAAGATCACTGCCAAATTTTCTAGTAACCTCAAATGAACATTATTGTATCTAATGCCTTAAAACATTTCTCATCCAGAGCACTCAAATCCCTTCCAAGTACATTCGAAAATATTAAATTTTCAAAACTGCATAAAATCATTTGTAAGAATCAAAACATTTTCATCCTTGCATGTAACATGCAACCTTAATGCAATGCTTGATACGGTTCATGGTGTATGATTAATGATGTATGATTTCGTAAAGTAAAACTTAGTGCATATAGACAGACGCACTAGATGCAAGTACATAATCAAATCAAATCTAGAACATTTTATCTTAAAATCATGTTATACCCTCATAGATCAAGTCCTTATGGATCCTCAAATTTACAGTTCATATGGCCTTAACATATATCATCCTATAAAAGTTCAAATCCTAATACTCTGATTACACCCTATATACTCAAAGGAATCTCATCACTAAAGAATCTCTACCAGCATCATACTTATACTTTTATCAACATTACAGGTCTGATAATACTTATACTTTTATATCTTCCCCTCTTAAAATAAATTCATCCTCGAATATCAATACTTACTCACATATTCTTGAAAAACTAGGGATGCTTCTACCGCATCCCTTCCTCGGCATCCTAAGGATACTCATCCATTCCATGATTATGCTAGTAAACATTAATAATAAATATCTCCATGATACACCAATATCTCTAATCCTTAGTTTGAAATTTTAATTGCTTTCCTTTATAGTCAATACAAGAAGTTTTTGTGCATCAATGTCTACCTCAGAATCCTTAAACAATACCTTACTTCCATCATTTCTCCCTAAAGGGTCAACATTACTAAGGGTTCATTAATTTATTCCTTATCTTTGTCGAGACTCCCAATAAAATATAGAGACATAAACGAATTTGTAGCACCAGAATCAATCAAGCATCTTGCACTAAAACTTCAAATGGGAATAATACCTTCTTATTTTTAAATCACACTAGATAAAAATTCTTCCTTTAACTATACTCGATATCTACATAAGTGATAGAGAAATCCTTAGCTTTCTTGTTGTTCTTGTCTATAGGGTAGCATCTATGCCACAAATTCCTTAATGTACTTCACTTACTTCATACCGTATATTTATATATAATGTAACTAATTCATTTCATTCTCCTACTAATCACTAAATATCCTTCCTCTTTTAGCATCAATCAAAATTACCATTCAATAACTCCATTTAATTCATATATCAAACCATTGTAACATAGAAGCATTTCATACCTCATAATATTATACCTATCAATCATTAATCTAAATTGGATTAAAACTTAGTCAACTTTTCTTTCTAATCCACTTAACCCCACTATCAACTATCATATTTACCATGCATTCAACATAGGTACTCATCATACCATATCATATCACAAGGCACATGTCATATATCACATATTGCATAGCATATATCACATAGCATATGTCACATATCACTTATCACATAGCATATATCATATATCATAATCATTGAATATATATCTTATAACATGAAGAATTCTCCTATTATGCAAACGTGAATCATGCCATAGGCAAAAAGAATCAATCCACACTAAGTCACTGAGCAATTAATTAACATCATTCACATTGCAGGAGTCTTCTTTTTCTTGAGGTGGATCACAAGCGTGGCTTTCTCGAACATCTTTCACCATGTCCTCTTACATGCCACACGCGGTGCTCTAGGTTACGGTCCTTTAGCAGGGGTAATCTTCTTGGTCATCTAGTAAATGAATCATAAGGCACATAAGCAAACAATAACAAAGAGTACTATAACTTATTAGGATTTCACAGAACTATACTAGCGATAGACTGCAAGTGACATGATAGGAAAATTCTTATGCTCCAGGATTATACTTAGTCAAACCTATAAGTAGACAAGTCTAAACTAGACTTTTAAAACTACAGCTCTCATACCAACTTTGTCACATCCCAACTTCTAAGACATGACGGTCCTAGAACATAGGGAGATATAAGGTCACCCACGTCCATAGAATCTACTTATGCTTATACAAATACTGCCTAGGATCATACCAAAACCTCTTACATTAACTTAAATAAACACCTTTTTTTTTTTTTTTTAAACCTTAAGTTGCGGAAGCATAATTAAAATATACTTTAAACATAATCCATAAGGAAACAATATTTAAAATCCAATTAAAACCTCAAAGGATAACATTTCAAAATAAACATCTAAAAATAAATATTCCCAGAGTGTCTAAGGATAACTCTTTATAACATATTAAACTAATTTTCTTGGACAAGGAATTCCCCAAGTGAAGTAGGATACTTGAGCCATCACCTTGCCTTCTCATAATGCTCACCTAGAACCATACAAGGGAAAAGGGTGAGATAGATTATCTCAATGAGTAAACAATAGGGATTATACAATTACACATATCCCTTAGAAAGGGCTCATAACTTATAACTTAAAGTTCATGATTCATATTTTGCAATTTAGAAAGGTTCGCAGAAATCACACTTATAACACATAACATATAGAATAGAGGTTGTTGCCTTATCTGCTCATAATATAATATAGAGTGAAGGCTACTGCCTTGTCCACTCGTAACATAATATAGAGTGAAGGTTGCTGCCTTGTCCACTCATAATTCATAACATGTAAAGTGAAGGCTGCTGCCATATTGATAAGTACTTAATTGACTACACTTTACCCCTTGTTCTTAATGTATTTTATCCTTAAATTGAGTTTGATTTGTTTGTTTAGTGCTTTTCCAGAATTCTTTTAGTGTACCCAGTGCCAAATGATGCCATGAACCAAATGTGACCTAGAATGGTGAAGAATCCAAGCCAAAATGCTAATTTTTGGAGGAATATGGGCAGCCACAAGTGACCACATGGTTGGAATTCTAGACATATGATAAGAGCAAACTGGAAATTCATCCAGTAGCCTCTCACGGGTGGAGGCACGGCTAAGGTTTCACCCGTGGGAAGTTACGTTCTTTCGCCCTGTCATTAGCATAGCTGGAACCCTAGCTATGGGTCCAGCCGTGTGAGGTTGAATTTTAGCAGTATAAAACATATTAGACAGCATTTTAGAGGAAGGGAGAGTCGCCACAAAGCATAAAATGAAGATCTAAGGGTTGGCTAATGCCCTAGAGTCATGGGAGAGGCTTAAAGGCTAGAGATATTGAGAACTTAATTGAATCAAAGACCAAGATCCAAGTGGATGTGGAAGATTGAAGAGAAGATTTCAAAGAACATCTTCAAGATCTGTTTAAGATTTCTTCCCTTCTTTTTTTTTTGGCATCTTTGCTCTTCAATTTTAATATGAACTAATTCTATTTGTAATGAACCCTAATTTTGATTATATAGATTGAAGGATTTAAACTTTAATCAATTCATCTTTGGTTGTTTTATTTTCATGATAAATCTTATTATTCCAATTAGCAATTACTAGCTTGTTGATTGGATATTGTTTTTATATTGGACGAGAAGAGATACCCTCATATAGATAGATCACTCATGGGAATAAAGAGTTGATTAGGGTGCTAGAGATAGACCTACAAAACTTCTTTGGATGTTAATCTCTTGAACTTAATGCTGCTCCTATTTGATTATAGGTTGAGAAGAGATTCCCCTATAATACTTAGGAAGTTAGGGATTTAATCACTTGAGAAATGTTTTTATCTAATTTAGTGAGAGTCCAATTCAATCCATTGTTTGATATGCATAAGAAACTAGGGGGATTTATATTTAGATTAGCTTTGCCTTGATTATTTCCATCAATATCATTTACTTGATTTCTTAGGTTAGCTTAGTTAATTTAGCTTAGTTTAATTAATCTTCATCTTGATTATTCACTAGACAATAGTTGAAGTTTACGCTAGTACTTATATACTATTCTCATGGAGATGATACTCATACTCACTACTTTATTACTTAATAATGACCTGTGCACTTGCAGTTTGTTAGTGTGCATTTTGACACATCATGTTTTTAGCACCATTACCGGGGATAGTTTTATAATATTAGCAATATTAATAGAGATTGTTGATCTAGTTTTTATTTTTATATTTTTGTTTTTGTTTTTGTTTTTGCTTTCCTTGTTTTATTTATTTTATTTTTACTATTTTATTTATTTTTTCTATTTTACTTTTTTGTTTTGTTTTAAGTTTATGTTTCTAGAAAACAAAAAAAAAAAAAAAGAAAAATAAAAAATTTCTCTATGGCTTATCAGAACTATCAGGACTAGAATTTTTACCCAAATACAGAATGGGGATACCAGGGAAATCAGTATCACAATCCTGGATACATCTATCATACTAATTTATTAAAGGACTATGGATAGGAAGTATCAATGGAGAAATTATCCCTTGAGCTTGCATTAGAAAGATTCACGGCATCTACGGAGAATTGGGTTAGGGAATCAGACAAAAGAAATGAGGCATTAGCAGTTGGCTTCCCAACTCAATTTGAAATGGACACTACATTGGAGGATGATAAGCATGCATAAGAGGAGCAAAGATTGGAAGAGATGTTTGTGACTTTAGTGGAAGCTACAGAGAAAAGATTTTAGAGCATCGAGATAGCATTGGAACACCAACAGACTTCTCTTCACAATCTAGAGAATTTTTCTAAGCAAATTTTGAAACTTTTAAGTGAGAGACCTGAAGGTAATTTGCCTAGTGAAACCAAAGCCATTCCAAAAGTACAACAAAGGACCACTACCACAACTTGGCTATGGAATAATGATAGTGATGAAGAAGAGAATGGTAAGGACAATTTGGGGCTACTGCACACAGAATTTGGTGATTGCTTAAGTGAGCTACCCTAAATCCAACAATGGAACATGAATGGAGTGGAGTCAAGTGTTGAAGAACTCTCTTTTAATGATAGTGAGATATGGAAGAACATGGAGGGGAAGCTATGCATGCTGAAAATCACACCTCCCTTATAATTCCAGCCTTCCGACCTTTTTAAGAGAACAGAGATAAACCACTCACAACCCTAATAACCACCCTTCCTATACCCCAAATTCCATCAAATGAACACTTAGCCACAACTTATCTTAAACCTTTGCCAACTTTCTCTAAGTGCATATTTGTTAGAGAATCAAGTATGTGGCTAGTACTTATAGTCTGTAAATTTTCTTTAGAAAGGGAAATTTGTTTTGTGGAGGAGTTGAAACTACAGGTTGGTGAATTTGGGTGGACCATCTTGGAATTGCATGAGGTGGCTGATATTTGTGACATGCCTACTCTCTTGGGTGCTAAAGCTGAAATCCCTATGTTTGGTCCATGGATAAGATTATTCGATGTTGGTTTTGAACCTTGCAAGCTCAGGTTTGCATGCCATGAAGAATCAAAAATAATTTTTGTTGCTAACAGAAGGCTATACAAAGGCCACAACCTTTGCATATTCTTCTTTATCTTGGTTTATGGAGGTAGACAGCATAAGGAAACCTCTGAGCCATTGGTGGAAGATGAATAACAATAACGTCTAGCTAATACGACGTTAAAGAAGCACTGAATGGGAGGTAACCCATTGATGGTTTTTGTTTTTATATTTATTATTTCTCTTTTCTTTTTATTTCCTTTCTATTTTATTTTGTTTTTATTTTTATTTTAAATTGAATGGATCTTACTTTGGTTGTAATTCAATATTTCTATATGAAGAAATAATGATCATGGCAAACTCTAATTGGAAGGAACACCACACACAATTCATGTGGTACATCTTTAGGGCAGTTAATTCTCTCTTTTACTTTTTCCTTTTCCTTGTTTATAACACATTGGGGACAATGTGTTACTTAAGTGTGGGGGAGAGGTATTTTATTGCACCCTAATCTTTTATTGAATCTTGAGATCGAGTGAATTGAGTTGTGGCAATAGTTTGATTTGAAATTAACTCTCTCTAATTATTAATTGGTCTAATTTTGCTATGACAATGATTTGTTGCAGTGTGGATTGAATGTGGTGGTCATGATTAGGAAATTAAATTTTTGCAAATCTTTTTGCCTGAAATTTAAATCTTTAGTTACACTTTTTGAGCCTATTTTATTCCACTGTTACTTTTGTTCTAGTTTAGTAAAAATGCTTAATACCTTAGATGGCTTGGCTATTTTTCTTAAAAAAAGAAATGAGTATATATATTAAAAAAAAAGATTATGCAAAGGAGCTTTGAAAATATTTACATATTCCACTATTCTTGACTCTTTTAAATAAAAAGAGGATGAGAATATGAATAGTGCTAGTAGCCATTTGAATGTGTAATTCTAGTTGAGTAACCGGGGGTCAGCACCATAAGTGTTTGTATTCACATAAAAAGGCTCGGATGACAATTCAAACAAGTCAGGCTTCTTATTTAATTAAAAAGAAAACATGAATTGAAATGCATAATCAATGAAAAGTCGAGTGAGTAGTCAAGCACCTATGGGAAAAATCCATATAAATCTACCTTGCTTGAACTTTTATTTCTATGAAATTATTTGCTCAAACTTGTAACTTTAGAATTTAGGTTTCAGATTTTTGAGATTTGTTTTAGAGATTTCTTGATATGGCTACCATGTTTGAGCCTTGTTGATTTCAAGTTATTGTAAATCTTTCTGAGTTTCTTTGAATAGAGAGGGTAGGTTTTATTTCTTACTATTATTATGATTTAATTTGCTTGAGGATAAAAAAATACTCAAGTGTCGGGGAATTTGATAAGTACTTAATTGACTACACTTTACCCCTTGTTCTTAATGTATTTTATCCTTAAATTGAGTTTGATTTGCTTTTTTAGTGCTTTTCTAGAATTCTTTTAGTGTACCCAGTGCCAAATAATGCCATGAACCAAATGTGACCTAGAATGGTGAAGAATCCAAGCCAAAATGCTGATTTTTGGAAGAATATAGGCAGCCATGAGTGACCACACGGTTGGAATTCTAGATGTGTGATAAGAGCAAATTCGAAATTCATCCAGTAGCCTCCCATAGGTGGAGGGATGGCTGAGGTTTCACCCATTAGAAGTTATGTTCTTTGGCCCTGTTGTTGGCACGGCTGGACATGTGTGGTTGAATTTCAGTAGTATAAAACATACCAGATAGCATTTTAGAGGAGGGAAGAGCCACCACAGAACAAAAACTGAAGATCTAAGGGTTGGCTAAGCCATAGAGTCACGGAGAGGCTTAAAGGCTAGAGATATTGAGGACTTAATCGAATTAAAGACCAAGATCCAAGTGGATGTGGAAGATTGAAGAGAAGATTTCAATGAACATCTTTAAGATCTGTTTGAGATTTCTTCTCCTTTTATTTCCTGCATCTTTGTTCTTCAATTTTGATATGAACTAATTCTATTTGTAATGAACCCTAGCTTTGATTGTATAGATTGACGAATTTAAACTTTAATCAATTCATCTTTGGTTGTTTTATTTTCATGATAAATCTTATTATTCCAATTAGCAATTCCTAACTTGTTAATTGGATATTGTTTCTATATTAGATGAGTAGAGATACCTTGATATAAATAGATCACTCATAGGAATAGAGAGTTGATTTGGGTTCTAGAGATAGACCTATAAAACTTCTTTGGATGTTAATATTTTGAACTTAATGCTGCTCCTTTTTGATTATAGGTTGAGAACAGATTCCCCTATAATACTTAGGAAGTTAGGGATTTAATCACTTGAGAAATATTTTTATCTAATTTAGTGAGAGTCCAATTCAATCCATTGTTTGATATGCATAAGCAACTAGGGGGATTTATATTTATATTAATTTTGCCTAGATTATTTCCATCAATATCATTTACTTGATTTCTTAGGTTAGCTTAGTTAATTTAGCTTAGTTTAATTAATCTTCGTCTTGATTATTCACTAGACAATAGTTGAAGTTTGTGCTAGTACTTATATACTATCCTCGTGAAGACGATACTCATACTTACTACTTTATTACTGGATAATGACCTGTGCACTTGCAGTTTGTTAGTGTGTGTTTCAGCACATCACATGTTCACACATGACTCATAACATGTAAAGTGAAGGCTACTGCCAAGTTCACACATAACCCATAACATAATTTACAACATATAAATGTAACAGTAGCATTATAGGTGTTTAATTTACCAAACAAAAGATAAATAACAGTGTAGTTCTAGAAAGAATGTAAGTTAGGGTAATAATCACAAAGGTATTATCACTAGATAATAAAAAAAAATGGTCTTGGACCAATTGTCCTTTGGCAACCCAAGCGTATAAAGAAATCATTAAAATAGAAAAGAACTTGGGTTTCAAGATACCAAAGGTTCATAAAACATGATAGCTAGTACTTGCAACTTGAAATATAATGTTTACTCATACTTATAGCATGGATACAGTGTTTACTCACATTAGATGTAGGAATATAGAGTTTACTCACACCAGAAGTAGGATTATAGAGTTTACTCACCTTGTGGTTCCTTTGCTCCTAATTCACGTAGCCCTTGGACTTCTAAGACTCTTTAAGCTCTATCATAATGTTTAATTTGATACTTAGTATTTCTTTAATCATGATGCTATCTTATCCCTTAACTACCCCATTCACATCTAACATTCACATATACTTAGAGTTGCACATATAAGTGCACCTCATCACTTGCACATAACATTTTGACTTAAAAGTCTCGTACACTTAGCCTTTAAAGTCTCGTATACTTAGCCTTTATAGGCTCATATGAAAACACATCATAATCATGTCAATACCTTTCAAAGATCATCATAATATCATTATCTTAATATCAATTCATTTTAACAATCATCTTAGTATACTTAACACATCCATACATATCAACTTAACAAATAATCTTTCGAGTGTCATGCTTAACTCTTATGATCCTTCATTTAATCAATCACTTCATCAACTCAAGACCATTTATTCATTATCAAGTCATCATAACATCTAGTTCCATATTTCCCAATCATATTCACATTCTAATCACAACATAAGGTTAAGATACCTTAATTATACCTTAAGTATACCAAAGTGGCTTTAAGCTTGACTAGGGTCATTCCTTCAACTAACATGTTTAGATAGTAATAAAATTTTCTAACTTCTAAGTTTAGCACAAAAACTTGAATTCCTTTATTTTCTGAAACTTTTTGGTCATCATAGAAATATGCAGAAATATAATTTAATCTAATATTTTTTATCAAAACACATCAAAAATAGTTTAGAAATCATTCATTTAGGAATTGCACCCCCTTAGTGATGTTTATGCATAAAAATTTCAATTTTAAGTTATAAGATTCACCTTTGGAGAAATCGCGCGGAAAGATTTGTGTTTTGGGTAGAGAAATAAATTTCTATCTCAAAAACTCACCCAAACAAAATTAAATATGAAAAAATAAGTAAACAACTAGTTCAAAATAATTTTCTCATAATTTATTTCACATAAATCATATAGGCAATTGAAAGAGAAGAAAAAACTTACGATTATGGGCGAGAAATCGGAAAATTGAAAGGAGCTTTCTTAATTTTGGTAGAGAGAATTATTTGGGAGAATTTTTCTGTGAAAATATAGGAATAACAAAGTGTGGCTGCTTTCTAAACTGAGGGGACCAAAATTTTGCTTATATAATAGTGTTTTGGATGAAATTTCCAAGTTTACCCTTAATGAGTTAGGTTAAGAGTGTTTTGGTATAATGGGCTTTTGGGTATTTGGGCTTTTTAATTAATTTAGGGCTGATTATAGATAATTAAAAATAAAATATTTTTCTTATTATTTTCTATAAAATTCCCCCTAAAAAATTTATTTAAAAATTATTTTAAAATACTCATAAAATTATTTTTATGCTTAAAAATCGTCTTTTTGCATGAAAATTCATTTTACGAAAAATAAATTATTTCATGCTAATGCATTTTATTCAAATCATTTATTTCACAATAATAATTCATATTAGGCATATTAAAATTAATTTAACATGCCCCAAACTAATAAATCACATCACACATGAATTTCCATAAAACCATTCATTTTGTCGCAACAACTCTAAATTCAAGCAATTTGTCACGAAAACTCCTAGAGTTGATGTGGGTTGTTACAATAGCTTATACACATAGTTCATGATTTACAATTCATGAATCATGTTGTAATTTAGCAAGGTTGTAGAAAACACACTTATGACACATAGGGGGTGAAGGTTGTTGCCCTAATCACTCGAACAAATAGAGGAGAGGTGGCATTAAACCAAATTCCAACTCCTATCACATAGAAAGGCACAAGTTGGTCAAGCCCCATGGCTAGAACCACCCTTTCTAGCTATGGTGGATACACTACCCCTATCCATTAGGTGAAGACCATGTGCACAAGTTTCGATGATTTTCCACATCGGCCTGAGGACTTTTGCATAAGGGTTAAAGGTATTATAGCTAGAACTAATGGTAAGCACATATAACAATAATATTTAAGGCAACAATAACATATATCACAATAGTAATAGTAGTTTAACTTTTTAAATAAAAGATACAAGAATAGAATAACTCCAGAAAGAATACAAGTTAGGGTAATAATCACAAAGGAATTATCATTGGATAAACAAAAATGGTTTTTGGACTAATTTTCCTTTGGCAACCCAAACTTAACAAAAAAATCATAGAGCTTCATTTTAGAATAGAAAGAACTTGGGTTTCAAGAATGTCAAAGGTACACATATCATGATAGCTTGTACTTATAACAATATCATAATGTTTACTCACCTAGTGGTTCTTTTGCTCCTAATACTCATTGCCCTTGAACCTCTAAAACTCCTCAAGCTCTATCATAATATTGAATTCAATACTTAGTATTTATTTAATCATCATACTATCCTATCCCATAACTACCCCATACATATATAACGTTCACATATACTTAGAGTTGCACATAGAAGTGCACTTATCACTTGCACATAACATATTGACTTTAAAAGTCTTGTACATTTAACACTTCCATATATGTCAACTTAATAGATAACCTTTCAAGTGTCATGCTTATCTCTTATAACCAATTCATTCAATCAATCTCTTCATCAATTCAAGATCATTAATTCATTATCAAGTCATCATACAATCTACTTCCATATTATTTAATCACAATCACATATTAATCACAACATAAGGTTAAGATACCTTAAGTATACCAAATTACCTCTAGGCTTATCTAGAGTCATTCCTTCAGCCAACATGCAATTTAACCATTTATCATTCATGCATACATGTCAATAATCATAAAAATACATCACATAAAAATTATAGACATTGGGATAAAAATTCCAATGTTGGCCGAACACATCATCAAGGAGAAACCCTAAATTTTCTTACATTTTGCACTTTTCGTCTATTACAGTAACATGCAGAAATATGGTTTGAACCAAGATTTTTCATGTGAACATAACAAAAATCATTTTAGATTATTAATTTATATGAATCAGTAGCAATAGGTACAAAATATCTATGAAAATTCTAATTTTTGGTTTTAGGATGCAAAACCATGCATTTTCTGGTTTCTGGTACTTTCCAGTCATTACAATAATATGTAAACAGGCATTTTAAACCATTATTTTTCATTCAATCATAACAAAAATTAGTTTAAAACACCATTATACACAAATCAGCAACCACATATATATGTAATCATAGAATTTTCTAACTTATAAGTTCTAGAACAAAAACCTTGAATTTCCTTATTTTCTGAAACTTTTCAGTCATTACAATAATATGCAAAAATATGATTTAGTTCAATATTTTTTATCTAAACACATCAAAAATTAGTTTAGAATATAATAATGTAGAAATCCTCCCCTATTGAGTTTATGTTTAAAAATTTTTAATTTTGAGTTGTGGGATTTACCTTTGGAGAAATCGCATGGAGAAGTTTGTGTTTTCGATAGAGAAATTAATTTCTTTTTCAAAACTCATTCAAACTGAATTAAATCTATAGAGATCAATAAATACTCAATTCAAAATAATTTTTTCATAATTTATTTCATAGAAATTGAAAGGAAAGAAAAACTTATGAATACAGTCAAGAAATTGCAAAGTTAAAGGTGTTTTGAGAATTTCGATAGAAAGAATAATTTTAAGAGAATTTTTCTCCCAAAACATTGAAATAATAGAGTATGGCTGCTGGAATTCTACGGCTGGCTGAAATTTAGTATTTAAATGTAGGGTTTTAGTATAGTGGCTTTTTAGGTATTTAGGCTTTTTATTTAATTTACAAACTGATTATGCTAATGCACTTCATGTAAATCATTTATTTCAGAATAATAACTTATATTATGAATACTAAAATTAATTTAACATGCCACATACTCACCAATCACATAGCACATAAATTCCCATAAAAGCACACACCTAGCTTTAATAGTTCTAAGTCAAGCAAATTGTCATGAAAATTTTAGGGTGGTTGTGGATTGTTACACATCATCAACTTAATTTCATTATAAAATACTTCTCGTAGATTGGATTGTCTAATCAGTTGGCTTCTTAAGCTCCTTTTACATCATAACTTTTGTTTCCTTTTGTTCATTTTAATTCTATACTTCATATATCTAGTATTTCCTCATACATTCTTTGCCTTATCATTTACTATTTTTACCTTTTCACATCTCACTTATTTTTCTTGACCGCATTCAAGTTGTTTTTTTTTTCTAGCCAATATATAATTCAACCAATTTCATACCTATCTTATTTTATAGGTATTCTTCCTATTGTGAACTTATTCTCGATATAAGGTATTTTATCCAAAATCAAATAATGTTTTTACACCCATTTGTTCTTAGCTTAGACTTATCCTTTTTAAGTCAAACTATTCTTAGTTTCTTACTTTCTTTTTAAGACTATTCCTTAATTATATATAACTTCTTATAATTGTCAATTTTCTACACCTTTCTTTTTAGAATGATCCAACATCAATCATATTCAACTTTGGTCCTTTATTGACCTCTCAACTTTTATATTACACATACATAATCGCCTTTCTTAAAAGTCACCTCAACACATACACGATTGATCGCTTCCTTCTTTGAATGTGAAGTGATCTTCCTTTAAATCATATTAGATTAATAATCTTCCTTTGACTATACTTGATATTTACATAAGTGACTGATGCAAATAAGAAAGCATACAAAGGCAAGGATCTAATTCAACTTCCCTATTGTCCCATTATAAGAGCAAGAATGAAGAAATTTAAGAAAGCGCTAAATGGAATGATTCAAGGCTTATGGGATGATCTCGCCATAATTCAAGAATACAAGAATGAATCATTCATAAAAAATGGGGATTCAAGACTTAAGTCAAGGTTTGGTGATAATGATTCAAGTGGATGAAGGCCAAAATGTGAAGAGACAAGTTGCAAACATGGCCATAAGAAGAAAGCGTACAAGTGTTGCATGAAAAGGCATGAAAGCTTGTTGACAAGGTCAGGAACATGCCCAGGTGACATGCCCATGTACCTGGGTGTGTTCCCTTCTGTATGTTGAAACATATTCAACATGCCCTTGAACATGGGCATGTCCCTGGGCATGTAGGCTGCTGTATGACTTATTTTTATTTTCTAATTTTTATTATTTTACTTTAATTTTGATGTTTTTGGGCCCTAATAATATGATATAAACCATATTCAATTAAGTTAAGTTTGGTTAAGTAATTAGTGAGTTTTAGACCTATAATATATCAAATCAAAATTTGTATAGAGATCTATATTTGTGTCAAGGTTTACTTGACATTGTCCACTTTTGGACCTAAATTCAAACATTTGAAACTATTTTAGGGGCTCTAAAGTTTTTCATTCAACTTTTTATGCACTTTCATTGGCTATTTGGTTTAGTTATGTTATGGGGCTTTATTTCAATCTTTTCAAACATTAGTATTTTACCATTTAGCATATAAATATGTTTGTATTGCCTTAAAGAGCAGTTCAAACATCAATCATCCCAACTTTCATACAATAGTCACATATTGTATAAATACCAAAGAACTATATTATTGTATCACTTATTTCCCAACTTAAATTCTTTACTATATGCATATACATAACATTTTCTATATTCAAAATCTATTCATTCATAATCCAATCTTATAGATCCCCATAGTCTCTCTCGCTATCATTAAATAACTTGCCTTAGGATATCTCATATCCTTGACATTGCACATACTCTAGTATATGCAAGGATAAACATATTCGCATCACTATTCACATTTCATGAACTTTTCATGAAATCACATTTAGGTTTTCGGTTAACAGCATTTAGCTAACAGTTGTTATGCGCATACATCATAGGCACAAAGGATTTAGTATACCTTCATCATTATTCACACTTTGTACATATTTTTCAAAACATCAATTGCACTAAGCCATATTAATAATTGATAGTTAATTGTAATAGGAAATTTATTCCTAATCAGACACATATACATGTTCACTTATATACTTTTGAACATATACTGTTATTTTCTCATATATATACATTTCATCCTTATCATCCCATTTCCATAGCACATAGCTCAATCACATATATCAATTATATTGCATTATTATTTCTTTTTTCACAATCATTATGCACATATCATGCATCATACTAAAGAATTAAACTTTTATAGGAAATGCAGATCTACCCTTAACAATATACTTGAAATGACAAGAAGGAATTTCCTGTTGTCACATCCCAACCTTAGAGATATGTCGGTCCTAGAACATGGGGAGACATAAGGTCACCCACGCCTATAGAACTGTCACATCCCAACCTCATGAAATACGACGGTCCTAGAACATAAGGAGACATAAGGTCACCCACGCCTGTAGAACCCATTAACATATAACAATCATGCTAGGATCTTACCGAACCTCTTTCATTAACTCATTTAAAACATTTAGATAAATACCATAATTTGTGGAAGACTTAAAGTAAATCATTACATATAAAATCCATAAGAAAATAATATAAATCTCTATAAGTATCAATTAACATTCCTGGAGCATCTAAAGACAAGACTTCATAAACATAGTATTATTGATAACTTTGACAAGGAATTCCCCAAGCGAAGTAGGATGCTTAAGCCATCACCTTGCCTCCTCACATTTGCTCACCTAAAACCACACAAGGAAAAGGGGTGAGATATATGATCTTAATGAGTAAACAAAAAGGCTCATACATTATCACATATTCCTTTGAAAGGAAACACATAGCTTATACACATAGTTCATGGTTTATAACTCATGAATCAGGTTGCAATTTAAGCAAGGTTCAATTTAGCAAGTTTGTAGAAATCACACTTATAACACTTATAGAGTGGAGACACTACTCAATCCACTCTAAACACATCGAGGAGAGGTGGCCTTTGCCAAATTCCAACTCCCATCACTTACAAAGTGTGAAGCTGATCAAGCTCCACAGCTAGAACCGCCCCTTCTAGTTGAGGTGGATACACTACCCCTATCCATCGGGTTAAGACCATGTGCACAAGTTTCGATGATTACCCGCATCGGCACGAGGATTCTGCATAAAGGGTAAAGGTACCATAGCTAGAGCTATTGGTAAACACAATTAACAATATCACATATGGCAGCAATAACATGTATTTCAATAACAATAGTAGTTTGGCTTTCAATAACAATAATACAATTAAAGTGTTGTTCCAGAAAGAATACAAGTTAGGGTGTCATTCACAAAAAAATTCTCATTGGATAAACAAAATAGTTTTGGACCAAACGTCCTTTGGCAACCCAAGCTTAACAAGAAATCATAAAGTTTAAAATAGAAGGAACTTGGATTTCAAAGATCACAAGGGTTCACATAACAATTTATCGCATTCTTGTAACACAACATGTTGTTGTTCACATTTATAGCAAGAACATTGTGTTTACTCACCTTGGGGTTCCTTTGCTCCTAGTACACATAGTCTCTTTTGCACTTCTAAAGCTCTTCAAACTCTAACATGATATTTGATTTAATACTTAGTATTTGTTTACTCATGATGTTCTTATCCCATAACTACCCATACACATATAGCATACACATTAGAGTTCACTCATAGGTGTACTCATCACATGCACATATCACGTTAACTTAAGAGTCTTGCATACTTAGGCCTTATAGGCTCACAAGAAAACACATTGCAATCATATCAATACCTTTTTAAGGTCATCACATCATCATTACCTCAATATCAATTCACTTATCAATTATCTTAGTTCACTTTACACTTCCATACATGTCAACTTAGCAATTAATCCTTCAAACGTCATGCTTAACTCTTATGATCCCTTTCACTTCATTAACTCATAACCATATATTCATCATCAAGTCATCATGACATTTAGTTACAAATTCCTAAATCACATTTGCATTCTAACCATAATATGATATTAAGTTACCTTAAGTATAAAAAAACACATTTAAGCTTATCTAGGATCATACCTTCAACTAATATGCAATTTCATCATTTATTATACATACATATATGTCAACAATCACCAATACACATCACATAAAATTTATAAACATTTGGACACAATTGTTCATGTAGGCCGAATGCATCTTTAAGGTGAAAACCAAATTCTTTTTCTTTTCGTGTTTTTCATCTATTTCAGAAATATGTAAAAACATGGTTTAAACCAAGATTTTTCATGCAAACATAACAAAAATCATTTTAGAACTCAAATCCATAAGAATCGGCCACCATTGGTGCTATGGATATATCAAAATTCAATCTTTTGCATTACAATGCACAAAACATGAGTTTTCTTATTTTTGGTATTTTTTGGTCATTTCAGAAATATGCAAACAGGTTGTTTAAACCATTATTTTTCATTCAATCATTGAAAATATCAGTTTAGAACACATTATTTCACAAATTGGCAGCCATAGGTAAGGTTTATACAAAAAAATTCCAAGTTCAAAGGCTTAGGTGAAAAATCATGAGTTTCCACGCTTTCCGCGCATTTCGTTTATTTCAGCGATAAACAAACACATGATTCAAGTTATTATTTTTCATCTAAACAAAACAAATATCATATTAGAACATCAATTCACACAAATCAGCAGCCATGTATTCATGAAAGAACAAAATTTCCAATTTCCAAGTCCTAACATGAAAACCTTGAATTCCTTTGTTTTTCGAAACTTTTTGGTCATCACAGAAATATGCAGAAATATTATTTAATCCAATATTTTTCATCAAAACAAATCAAAAATCAGTTTAGAATGCAAACAAGTACAAATTGCCCCCCTTTATGATGTTTATGCAATAAAATTGTGATTTTAAGTTATAGAATTCACCTTTAGAGAAATCCTGCGGAAAGAATCGTGTTTTCGGTAGAAAATAAATTTTCTCTCCCAAAAATTCACTCAAACAGAATTGAATCTGTAGAAATCAATAATCAAATAGTTCAAAATCATTTTTCCATAATTTATTTCATAGAAAACAGTTTAGAAATCGAAAGAGAACAAAAACTTATGATTACGGTCACAAAATCGCGAAACGGTAAAGTATTTTTGTTATTTTGGTAAAGAGAATTATTTTGAGAGGTTTTTCTACTAGAATACAGAAATAATAAGGGAATGTCTGCTGGAAAACCCTTGCTGGCCAAAAATTAGAATATATATTAGGGTTGGAGTGGAATTTCCACTATTACCCTTAATGAAATAGGTTAGGAGCATTTTTGTGTAGTGGGCTTTTAGGTATTGGGCCTTTTTCTTTAAAAATTTCGGCTGAAGTATTTAAAAATAAAAATAATATTTTTCTTTTTAATTCTGGAATATTTCCATCAAAATATTTATTTAAAAATATTTTAAAAATACCCATAAAATTATTTTATGCTTAAAAATTGTTTTATGCATGAAAATTCATTTTATTTAAAATAAATTCTTTTATGCAAATGCACTACATGTAAATCATTTATTTCACAATAGCAACACATATTATGCATATTAAAATTAATTTAATATGCCACATACTCATCAATCACTTAGATCACAAACATTCGCACATGCACACACTTAACCTTATAGATTCTAATTCAAGCAATTTATCATGAAAATTCCTAGGGTGGGTGTGGGTTGTTACAAGAACCCTCTTACATATAAACAAATCATGCCTAGGATCTCACCAAACCTCTTACAATAACTCATTTAAAATATTTAGATGAATACCTTAAATTGTAGAAGTCTAAAATAAATCATTACATATAAAATCCATGAGGAAAATAATATATATCAATAAGTATCAATCAACATTCCCGGAGTATCTAATGACAAGATTCCATAAATTAGTATTATTGATAACTTGGACAAGGAATCCCCCAAGCGAAGTAGAATGCTTGAGCCATCACCTTGCCTCCTCACATTTGCTCACTTGGAACCATACAAGGAAAAAAAAGGGTTAGATAAATGATCTCAATGAGTAAACAATAAGGCACATACATATCACATATTCCTTTGAAAAGGAAACACATAACTTATACCCTTGGTTTATGATTTATAGTTCATGAATCAGGTTGCAATTTAGCAAGGGTTCAATTTGGCAAGTTTGCAGAAATCACACTTGTCACTTATAAAGAGTGAAGGCTATTGCTCTATCAGTCGAACACTTTAAGGAGAGGTGGCCTTATACCAAATTCCAACTCCTATCACTTATAAGGCATGAAGCTGATCAAGCTCCACGGCTAGAACTGCCCCTTTCTAACTGAGGTGGATACACTACCCCTATCCAATGGGTTAAAACCATGTGCATAGGTTCCAATGATTACCTGCATCAGCACGAGGATTTTGCATAAATGGTAAAAGGTACCATAGCTAGAGCTAATTGTAATCGCAATTAACATTATCATATAAGGCAATGATAGCATGTATTCCAATAACAGTAGTGGTTTAGCTTTCCAACCAGAGATACAGTGATAGTGTAGTTCCATAAAGACTATAAGTTAGGGTGTTAATTACAAGAAATTCTCATTGGATGAACGAACTAGTTTTGGACCAAATGTCCTTTGGCAACCCAAGCTTGTCAAAGAAATCATATAATAATATTTTAGAATAGAAAGAACTTGGGTTTCAAAGATCATAAAGACTTACATAACAATATATCACATATTTGTAACATAACAAAATGTTACTTGCACTTGTAACATAAACATAGTGTTTACTCACACTTGTAGGATGAATACGATGTTTACTCACCTTGGGATTCCTTTGCTCCTAGTATACATAGTCCCTTTGCACTTCTAAAGCTCCTCAAACTCTAACTATAACAACCCACACCCACCCTAGGAATTTTCGTGATAAATTGCTTGATTAGAACTAATAAGGCTAAGTGTGTGCTTGTGTGAGAATTTGTAATCTAAATGATTGATGAGTATGTAGCATATTAAATTTATTTTTAATATGCATAGTATGTGTTGCCATTATGAAATAAATGATTTACATAAAGCACATTTGCATAAAAGAATTTATTTTAAATAAAATGAATTTTCATGCATAAAATAATTTTTAAGCATAAAATAATTTTATGGGTATTTTTAAAATATTTTTAAATAAATATTTTTGAGGGAAATATTGCAGAATTAAAAAGAAAAATATTATTTTCATTTTAAATCCATCCAGCCAAAATTTTTAAAGAAAAAACCCAAATACCCAAAAGCCCACTATACAAAAATGCTCCTAACCTAATTCATTAAGGGTAAAAGTGGAAATTCCACTCCAACCCTAATATATATTCTAATTTTCGGCCAAACAAGGGTTTTCAGAAACCATTCCCTTATTCTTTCTGTATTCTGGTAGAAAAACCTCTCAAAATAATTCTCTCTACCGAAATATCGGAAACACTTTACCGTTTTGCGATTTCGTGACCGTAATCATAAGTTTTTATTCTCTTTCGATTTCTAAACTATTTTCTATGATATAAATTATGAGAAAATTATTTTGCATTGTTTGATTACTGATTTCTATAGATTCAATTCTGTTTGAGTGAATTTTTGGGAGAGAAAATTTATTTTCTACCGAAAACATGATTCTTTCCGCAAGATTTCTCCAAAGGTGAATTCTATAACTTAAAATCACAATTTTATTGCATAAACATCATAAAGGGGGGGGGGGGGGGGGGGGTGGGGGTGGGCAATTTGTACTTGTTTGTATTCTAAACTAATTTTTGATTTGTTTTGATGAAAAATATTGCATGAAATAATATTTCTGCATATTTCTGTGATGACCGAAAAGTTCGAAAAACAAAGGAATTCAAGGTTTTCGTGTTAGGATTTGGAAATTGGAAAAATTTATTCTTTCATAAATACATGGCTGCTGATTTGTTTGGTGTTCTAATATGATATTTATTTTGTTTAGATGAAAAATAATGACTTCAATAATGTGTCTGTTTATCATTGAAATAAACAAAATGCGCAGAAAGCGCGAAAACTCATGATTTTTCACCTAAGCCTTGGAACTTGGAATTTTTTTGTATAAACCCTATCTATGGCTGCTGATTTGTGAAAGAATGTGTCTTAAACTAATATTTTCAATGATTGAATGAAAAATAATGGTTTAAACAACCTGTTTGCATATTTCTGAAATGACCGAAAAATACCGAAAACAAGAAAACTCATGTTTTGTGCACTGTAATGCAAAAGATTGAATTTTTTTATATTACTAACACCAATAGTGGCAGATTCTTATGGATTTAAGTTCTAAAATGATTTTTGTTATGTCTACATGAAAAATCTTGGTTCCAACTATGTTTTTACATATTTCTGAAATAGACGGAAAGCACGAAAAGAAGAAGAATTTGGTTTTCACCTTAATGATGCATTCGGCCTACATGAACAATTGTGTCCAAATATTTATAAATTTTATGTGATGTGTCTTGGTGATTGTTGACATGAATGTATATATAGTAGATGATGAAATTGCATGTTAGTTGAAGGTATGATCCTAGATAAGCTTAAATGCATTTTGGTATACTTAAGGTATCTTAATATTATATTGTGGTTAGAATGCAAATGTGATTGGGAAATATGGAACTAAATGTTATGATGACTTGATGATGAATATATGGTTGTGAGTTAACGAAGTAAAAGGGATCATAAGAGTTAAGTATGATGTTTGAAGAATTAATTCTTAAGTTGACATGTATGGAAGTGTAAAGTGAACTAAGATAATTGACAAGTGAATTGATATTGGGGTAATGATAATGTGATGACCTTAAAAAGGTATTGATATGATTGCAATATGTTTTCATGTGCGCCTATAAGGCCTAAGTGTGCAAGACTTTTAAGTCAACATGATACGTGCAAGTGATGAGTGCACCTATGTGTGGACTCTAAGTGTATGTGTATGATATATGTACATGGGTAGTTATGGGATAGGAACATCATGAGTAAATAAATACTAAGTATTAAATCAAATATTATGTTAGAGTTTGAGGAGCCTTAGAAGTGCAAAGGGGACTACGAGTACTAGGAGCAAAGGAACCCTAAGGTGAGTAAACATAATGTTTTTGTTACAAGTGTGAGTAAACACAACATTCTTGTTTCAAATGTGAACAACATCATATTGTGCTTTAAGAATGTGAAATATTGATATGTGAACCTTTGTGATCTTTGAAACCCAAGTTCTTTTTATTTTAAATATTGTTATATGATTTCTTTGTTAAGCTTGGGTTGCCAAAGGACATTTGGTCCAAAACTATTTTGTTTATCCAATGAGAACTTTTTGTGATAACACCCTAGCTTGTATTCTTTCTGGAACTACACTTTCATTGTATTATTGTTGAAAGCCAAACCACTATTGTTATTGAAATACATGTTATTGTTGCCTTATGTGATATTGTTAATTGTGTTTACCAATAGCTCTAGCTATGGTACCTTTACCCTTTATGCAGAATCCTCGTGCCGATATGGGTAATCATAAGAACCTGTGCACATGGTCTTAACCTGATGGATAGGGGTAGTGCATCCACCTCAGCTAGAAGGGGCGGTTCTAGCCATGGAGCCTGATCAGCTACACGCTTTCTATGTGATAGGAGTTGGAATTTGGCAAAGGCCACCTGTCTTCGACGTGTTTTGAGTGAATTGAGTATAGTCTTTACTCAATAAGTGTTATAAGTGTGATTTTTGCAAACTTGCTAAATGGAACCCTTGTTAAATTGCAACCTGATTCATGAGTTATAAACCATGAACTATGTGTATAAGCTATGTGTTTCCTTTCAAAGGAATATGTGATAATGTATGTACCTTTTTGTTTACTCATTGAGATTATCTATCTCACCCCTTCACCTTGTGTGGTTCCAGGTGAGCAAATGTGAGAAGGCAAGGTGATGGCTCAAGCATTCTACTTCGCTTAGGGAATTCCTTGTCCGAGTTATCAATAATACTATGTTTATGAAGTCTTGTCTTTAGATGCTCCAGGAATGTTAATTGATACTCACAGAGATTTATATTATTCTCCTTATGGATTTTATATGTAAAAATTTACTTTAAGTCTTCCACAAATTATGGTATTTAACTAAATGTCTTAAATGAGTTAATGAAGAAGGTTCGATAAGATCCTAGGCATGATTGTTATATGTTAATGGGTTCTATGGGCGTGGGTGACCTTATGTCTCCCCATGTTCTAGGACCGTTGTATCTCATAAGGTTGGGATGTGACACTAACACAATATTTGATTTAACACTTAGTATTTATTTACTTATGATGCTTCTATCCCATAACTACCCCATGCACATATAGCATACACATACACTTAGAGTCCACACATAGGTGTACTCGTCACTTGTACATAACACGTTGACTTTGAAAGTCTTGCATACTTAGGCCTTATAGGCTCTCTTGATATCACATTACAATCACATTAATACCTTATTAAGGTCACTACAATATTATTACCTCAATATCATTTCACTTTAACAATCATCTTAATAAACTTTACACTCCCATACATGTCAACTTAACGATTAACTTTTTAAGTGTCATGCTTAACTCTTATGATCCTTTTTATTCAATTGTCACTTCATCAACTCAAAACCATGTATTTATTATCAAGTCATCATAACATCTAGTTCCATTTTTCCCAATCACATTTGTATTCTAATCACAATTTAAGGTTAAGATACCTTAAGTATACCTAAGTATACCAAAATGCATTTAAGCTTATCTAGGATCATACCTTCAACTAACATGCAATTTTATCATTTATTATACATACATACATGTCAATAATCATCAAAACACATCACATAAAAATTATAAACATTGGGACAAAAAGATTCATGTAGGCCGAATGCATCACCAAGGTAAAAACTAAATCCTTCTTCTTTTCACACTTTCCGTCTATTTCAGAAATATGTAAAAAATATGGTTTGAATCAAGATTTTTTATGTAAACACAACAAAAAAAATTTTAGAATTTAAATCCATATGAATCGGCCACACTTGGTGTCGTTTATACATAAAAATTCAACTTTTGAATTATAGAGCACAAAACCATGAGTTTTCTTATTTTTGGTATTTTTCGGTCATTTCAGAAATATGCAAATAGGTTGTTTAAACTATTATTTTCATTCAATCATAGCAAATATCAGTTTAGAACACATCCATACATGATTTGATAGCCATAAATAGGATTTATACAAAAAAAATTCCAAGTTTAAAGGCTTAGGTGAAAAATCATGAGTTTTCGCACTTTCCGCGATTTTTGTTCATTTCAGCGATAAATAGACACATTATTCATCGTTATTTTCATCTAAACAAAACAAATATCACATTAGATCACTTTCTCATACAAATTGGCAGCCATATGTCCATTCAGCAATAGAATTTTCTAACTTCTAAGTTCTAACACATAAACCTTGAACTCCTTTGTTTTTCAAAACTTTCCGGTTATCACAGAAATATGTAGAAATATTATTTAATACAATATTTTCCATCAGAACAAATCAAAAATTAGTTTAGAAAACAACAATACACAAATCGCCCCCCCTTCCCCCCTCGTGATGTTTATGCATAAAAATTGTGATTTTAAGTTATAGAATTCACCTTTGGAGAAATCTCGTGGAAAGAATCGTGTTTCCGGTAGAAAATAGATTTTCTCTCCCAAAAACTCACCCAAACAAAATTACATCTGTAAAAATCAGTAATCAACTAGTTCAAAATAATTTTCCCATAATTTATTTTATAGAAATCAATTTAGAAATCGAAAGAGAAGAAAAACTTATGATTGCGGTCAAGAAATCGCAGAACGAAAAGGTATTTTTTTAATTTCGGTAGAGAGAAATATTTTGAGAGAATTTTTCTGCCAAGATATGGAAAAAAATATGGGGATGGCTGCTGGAACTCTATTCTAGCCGAAATTTAGATTATATATTAGGGTTTGGGTGAAATTTCTACTAATACCCTTAATGAACTAGGTTAGAAGGATTTTAGTGTAGTGGGCTTTTGGGTATTTGGGCTTTTATTTAAATTTTTGGGCCGAATGGAATTAAAATAAAAAGAATATTTTTCTTATTATTTCTATAACATTTCCCTGAAAGTATTTATTTTAAAATATGTTGAAAATATTCATAAAATTATTCTATGCTTAAAAATTGTCTTATGCATGAAAATTCATTTTATTTACAATAAATTCTTTTATGCAAATGCACTTTATGTAAATCATTTATTTTACAATAGCAACTCATTTTATGCATATTAAAATTAATCTAATATGCCACATACTCATCAATCACTTAAATCACAAATTTCCACACAAGCACACACTTAACCTTAATAGTTATAAATCAAGCAATTTATCACGAAAATTCCTAGGGTGGGTGTGGGTTGTTACATTCTCCCCCCTTAAAAGAAATTCATCCTCGAATTTAAATCCTTACCTAGTTTCTCTTGAAAAGCTGAGGATGCTTCTATCATATCTCTTCCTAGGCTTCCCAAATGCACTCATCTATTCAATAATTTTGCCACTGAATCTTAATCATGGGTATCTCCTTATTTCTTAGCTTCTTTACTTATTGATCCACTGTAGCTATTAGTGACTCCTCATAGGATAGTTGCTCATCTAACAAAATGTCTAGAGGTAAAACAACATGGGATGGATTTGACATATTTTCTTAGCATTGAGATGTGGAACACTAGGTGCACATACTCCAAAGTTGGAGGCAGGGCAAGTCTATAAGACACCTCTCCAACCTTATCTAAAATTTTGAAAGGACCAATGAAATGAGGTGATAATTTCCCTTTCTTGCCAAATCTCATAACTCCTTTTGTTGCAGAGACCTTTAAGAACACATGATCTCCCACGACAAATTGGACTTCTTTTCGCTTAGGGTCCGCATAACTCTTTTGCAGATTGAATGCTGTCTTCAGCCGATCTTGAATTAATAGTACTTTCTCGGTAGTCTCCTTAGGTAATTCGGGCATTTCTATATGCTTGTCTTTAGGTTCAATCCAACAAATTAGAGAATGACATCTTCTCCTATATAATGCTTCATATGGCACCATGCCAATAGAAGAATGATAGCTATTATTGTAGGTGAATTCAATCAAGGGTAAATACTTATCCCAGCTTCTGCCAAAGTCCAAGACACATATCCTTAGCATATGCTTGAGTGTCTGAATTGTTCTTTTAGACTGACCATCCATTTGAGGGTGAAACACCGTGCTAAAATCTAGTTGTGTTCCTAACGCTTCTTGCAACTTCTGCTAGAACCTTGAGGTGAATTTAGTTCCTCGATCTAAGATGATAGAAATTAGCACTCCATGTAGTTTCACAATCTCATCTACATAAAATTGCGCATACTGAGCTGTAGAATATGTGGTATTAACTCCTAGAAAATGAGCACACTTTGTCAATCTATCCATTATGACCTATATGGAGTCATGTCCTTTGGAGGTTCTAGGCAAGCCAACAACGAAGTCCATAGTGATGCGTTCCCACTTCCATTCAGGTTGTAAAATCTCTTGTAGCAATCTTGAGGGTCATTGATGTTCATACTTGACTTGCTGGAAAGTTAGGCAGGATGTTATAAACTTAGCCACATCTTTCTTTAAACCAGGCCACTAATAGTTACCTTTCACATCATGGTACATCTTGGTAGTTCCAGGATGAGCACAGTAAGATGTCTGATGTGCCTCCTTCAATATCCTTTCTTTTAATCCACCCATATCAGGCACGTATACTCTATTCTTGCACTTTAAAATTCCATTGACTACTTTAAACTCAGAGTTCTTTCCTTCTCTCATGTCATCCTTTAACTTCATCATGTGTGGGTCCCTATCTTGTGAATCCCTTATTTCTTCCATTAACTTAGGCCTTACTTGAAAATGAGCCAATAAAACTGTTGATCCTCCAATCTCCAGTTTCAATCCTTGATTAAACAATTCCTTTAGTTCCTTCACGATCAGCCTCTTTCTCACATCCACATGGGCTAGGCTTTTTATCGATTTTTAACTTAAGGCATTTGCCACTACATTCGCCTTCCCGGGATGGTAAAGAATCTGACAGTCATAATCCTTCAATAGTTCAATCCATCTCTTTTGTCTCAAGTTGAGGTCTCTTTAGCTTAAGATGTACTGAAGACTCTTATGATCTGTGTAGATCTCACTCTTTGTCCCATACATGTAATGTCTCCAAATCTTTAAAGCAAACACTACTGCGGCTAATTCCAAATCATGAGTAAGGTAATTCACTTCATGTCTCTTTAGTTGTCATGATGCATAGGCAATGACTTTACTGTTTTGTATTAAAACACACCCAAGTCCTACTCTCGAAGCATCGCAATAGACAGTGAACCCTTCTTCTCCTTCTAGTAATGTTAGAACTGGAGCCGATACCAAACACTCCTTGAGCTTCTAAAAACTCTTCTCATAGGACTCTTCCCAATTGAACTTAACTTGCTTTCTCATCAATTTGGTCAATGGAGCTGCTATATTAGAAAAGTCTTGTACGAATTTGCGATAATATCCCACCATGCCCAATAAACTTCGTACTTCTGAAACTGTTGTAGGCCTTGGCCAATTTACTACCGCTTCAAATTTCTTAAGATCAACTTGAATCCCTTCCTTACTTACTACATGTCCAAGAAAGTTGATAGACTCCATCTAAAACTCATACTTGGATAACTTAGCGTAGAGTTGGTGATCACGTAACGTTTGAAGCATGATCCTTAGATGTTCTTCATGTCCTTTATTCTTTGAGTAAATTAGGATGTCACCAATGAATACGATCATGAATTTGTCAAGGAACGGCTTGAATACTTGATTCATCAAGTCCATGAAAGCAGAAGGAGCATTCATCAAACTGAATGGCAAAACCATGAACTCGTAGTGTCCATATCTAGTACGGAAGGCAATCTTGCAGATATCTTCTCCTTGAATCTTTAGTTAATGATAGCCAGACCTTAAGTCAATCTTGGAGAAGTGACCAGCTCCTTGCAATTGATCAAAAAGATCATTAATCCTCGGTAATGGGTATCTATTCTTTACAGTAACTTTGTTAAGCTGGCGATAGTCAATGCACATTTGGAACGAGCCATCTTTCTTCTTCACGAACAACACTGGAGTGCCCCATGGTGAACTACTTGGTCGAATGAAACCCTTATTAAGTAGATCATGCAATTATGTCTTTAACTCCTTCAGCTTCATTGGTGCCATACGATATGGCGGTATCGATATAGGTTACGTACCAGGTAGCAATTCAATGTTGAACTTGATCTCACGATCGGGGGGTAATCCAGGTAAATGTTCTGGAAAGACATCCATGATCTCATCCACTACTGGAATGCTCTCGTCTTGAATGGCAGCTTCCTTATTAGTGTCAATTATATGGGTTAGGTATGCTTAGCATCCTTTGCTTAACATCCATCTCACTCCTAAGGCCGATATCAAGTTCAGAGGATTCTCATTCCTATCTCCTTGGTACACAAACTCCTACCTATCTCTAGTTTGAAACTTGACAAGTTTCTTTCTATAGTTGATATGAGCTCCATGCTCATACAACCAGTCCATCCCTAATATGACATCAAATTCTAGTACATCCAATTCTAGCAATACTACCGAAAGTGTCTATCCATTAATGTCTACATTACAACCCTTATACTCATACTTTACTTCCATCACTTCCCCTAAAGGAGTTGATATTACTAATAGTTCACTCATCAATTCCTTATCTATGCCCAGGTACTTAGCAAAACAAGGTGACACAAAAGAATGGGTAGTACCAGAATCAATTAAACATTTTACGCTAGAACTTTGGATGGGGATGATACCTGTGATGGCTGTGTGCAAATCGCAAGCCTCTTGCTGATTTTATGCGAAGACTAGACCCTTGCCTTTATTTTCTGTCGTCAGTGCATTATTAACTGCTAGTCCTTTGTCCTTGACTCCTTGTCTTTGCATTTGGAATGGCCTCAATTGTGCTTGCCTTGTGGTCCTATTCCCTTGACTCTTCATCTGAGGGAAATCCTTTATGAAGTGCCCCATTTGCCCACACTTAATGCAAGCACTAGTATCTCTTTGGCAAATTCCAAGATGTTTCTTTCCACATTTGTCGTAAGTGGGAATTTCTTGCTTAGTTTGATTATTCTATGGTCCAGATGATGAAAATTCCTTCTTTGGTTCTCCTCCATTTCCATGCTGTCCCTTATGACTCTTGTTCTTATGCCTTCCCCTTTGGTCTTGTTCAGCTCATTTGGCTCTTTCTGCCTTGTATCTTTTCTTCATGATCTTAGCCTTGTCTATGAGCTTGGCTAAGGTTGGAAACTCTGTTGCTGCCAATGAATTGAATGGAGGTGTGATCAGTCCTCTAAGGAAATGATTGATGCGACTTGCTTTAGTAGGAACGATGTTGACAGCGAATCGACTAAGTTGATTAAACTCCTTAGCATAATTTGACATGGACATTCCTGGCCTTTGCTTCAGTTACTCGAACTATAATGCTCTATCTTGCCTTTCTCCTTCTAGCAAGAACTGATCCATTACTTCTTGCTTAAACTCTGGCCACTTAGGTGGGTCTGCCTCATAAAGTCATTCTTCAATATTCCTCTCATACCAATACCAAGCTTCTTTCTTGAGTTAGAGTCCTACCAACTCGATTACTTGAGCATCTGAGCAAGATAAACGATGGACTAGCTTATCCATCTCATCCAAAAATTCATGAGGGTCATCTCCTTCCTCACCACAAAAGGTAGGCGGTTGTAGCTTCTTAAACTCCACTACAGTTATTCCTTCGTCAGATAGCCATTTCATTTCTCTTCGAGCATATGTCACTACTGCAGGTGGCGTAACTCCATTCCTTTCTTGAGTTGGTGGTGCTTCTCGCCTTTGAGCTTGTAGCTCATCTAGTTCCTTGCGCAAGTCTCTCATTTCTTCATGCATGGTGTGCACTTCTTATGAAGATGCTTGCTCACTAGAGCTTATAGTCGATGCCCTCGAGTTGGATTTTTCTCTAGACCATATAGGTACAGAGGTAGCATTCGATGTGGTATCTGATATAACATCATCATTAGCCCTAATGGATTGGGCAACTGTGCAAACCTTCTTTTTGGGAGGCATTCTATTTATCATAATAAGGGAATTTAGTACTAATCCCCTATCCTAACCCATTCAATCCCTCCTTATACTAGCACACAATATCATCATTTACCATATCACATCACTAAGCATATGTCATGTATGAATCACATATCACATAGTTTTGCACATATCACATATCATAATCAAGTAGCATATATCTCATAATATCACACCATATCATAATAATGAAAGAACTCATCTCACACTAGGTAACTAGGCAATCAAGGAAAATCATTCATATCATATAAAGTGCTATACTGTTACGTTGATCATCATATCTACTCAATCTAGTTCTCGTGTCCACCTCTAGAGCAATCAAGAGCGACATAGCCACTGCTGCCACATCGGTAGTAAAGAAGATCTCTATCTCAATGGCGATTAGTTGAAGATGCAGACCTCACTAGCAAGTAATCTCCTCTATGCTCAACAATCCCTGACCTGAGTTACTTCATATCCTCTCTTAGTGCATGAATCATCACCTTAAGACGTTGGTTTTCCTTCTTCAAGTATGAATACTTACCCTCCAATTTTTGAATCTTACTATAAACCTAATCAGGATCTAAGCACTCCTCAGAGTCCTCCTCATCATCAGGGATCTCCTCTTTTAAGGGGCGAATCACAGATATGACTTTCATGAACATCTCTAGCCAAGTCCTCTTACAGGTCACATAGGGTGATATGGGTTGCGGTCCTCGAGCAGGTGTAATATTCTTGGTCATCTGTCAGAAGAATTGTAAGGCAAGCAAACAATAATAAGGATTACTAAAATCTACTAGGATTTCGCAGAACTATGCTAGCGATAGACTGTAAATGACATGATAGGAAAATTCCTATGCTCTAGGATTTTACTTAAGCAACTCATATAAAATAAACCTCAACTAAACTTTTTAAAAACTATGGCTCTGATACCAGCTTTGTCACATCCCAACCTTAGAGATATGACGGTCCTAGAACATGGGGAGACATAAGGTTACCCATGCCCATAGAACCCACGTACATATAAACAAATCATGCCTAGGATCTCACCAAACCACTTACAATAACTCATTTAAAACATTTAGATGAATACCTTAAATTGTGAAAGTCTAAAATAAATCATTACATATAAAATCCATGAGGAAAATAATATATATCAATAAGTATCAATCAACATTCCTGGAGCATCTAATGACAAGATTCCATAAATTAGTATTATTGATAACTTGGACAAGGAATTCCCTAAGCGAAGTAGAATGCTTGAGCCATCACCTTGCCTCCTCATATTTGCTCACCGGGAAACACACAAGGAAAAAAAAGGGTGAGATAGATGATCTCAATGAGTAAACAATAAGGCAAATACATATCACATATTCCTTTGAAAAGGAAACACATAACTTATACACTTAGTTCATGATTTATAGTTCATGAATCATGTTGTAATTTAGCAAGGGTTCAATTTGGCAAGTTTGCAAAAATCACACTTATCACTTATAAACAGTGAAGGCTATTGCTCTATCACTTGAACACTTTAAGGAGAGGTAGCCTTATATCAAATTTCAACTCCTATCACTTATAAGGCATGAAGCTGATTAGGCTCTATGGCTAGAACCGCCCCTTTCTAGCTGAGGTGATACACTACCCCTATCCAATGGGTTAAGACCATGTGCATAGGTTCTGATGATTACTTGCATCGGCACGAGGATTCTGCATAAAGGGTAAAAGGTACCATAGCTAGAGCTAATTGTAATCGCAATTAACATTATCACATAAGGCAACGATAGCATGTATTCCAATAACAATAGTGTTTTAGCTTTCCAACTAGAGATACAATGATAGTGTAGTTCCAGAAAGAATATAAGTTAGGGTGTTAATCACAAGAAGTTCTCATTGGATGAACGAACTAGTTTTGGACCAAATGTCCTTTGGCAACCCAAGCTTGTCAAAGAAATCATATAATAATATTTTAGAATAGAAAGAACTTGGGTTTCAAAGATCACAAAGGCTTACATAACAATATATCACATATTTGTAACATAACAAAATGTTACTTACACTTGTAACATAAACATAGTGTTTACTCACACTTGTAGGATGAATACGATGTTTACTCACCTTGGGGTTCCTTTGCTCCTAGTATATATAGTCCCTTTGCACTTCTAAAGCTCCTCAAACTCTAACACAATATTTGATTTAACACTTAGTATTTATTTACTCATGATGCTCCTATCCCATAACTACCCCATGCACATATAGCATACATATACACTTAGAGTCCACACATAGGTGTACTTGTCACTTGCACATAACACGTTGACTTTGAAAGTCTTGCATACTTAGGCCTTATAGGCTCTCTTAATATCACATTACAATCACATTAATACCTTTTTATAGTCATTACAATATTATTACCTCAATATCATTTCACTTTAACAATCATCTTAATACACTTTACACTCCCATACCTGTCAACTTAACCATTAACCTTTCAAGTGTCATGTTTAACTCTTATGATCCTTTTTATTCAATTGTCACTTCATCAACTCAAAACCATGTATTTATTATCAAGTCATCATAACATCTAGTTCCATTTTTCCCAATCACATTTGTATTCTAATCACAATTTAAGGTTAAGATACCTTAAATATGCCTTAAGTATACCAAAATGCATTTAAGCTTATCTAGGATCATACCTTCAACTCAATTTTATCATTTATTATACATACATGTCAATAATCATCAGAACACATCACATAAAAATTATAGATATTGGGACAAAAAGATTCATGTAGGCCGAATGCATCACCAAGGTAAAAACTAAATCCTTCTTCTTTTCGCACTTTTTGTCTATTTCAGAAATATGTAAAAAATATGGTTTGAATCAGGATTTTTCTTGTAAACACAACAAAAATCATTTTAGAATTTAAATCCATATGAATCGGCCACACTTGGTGTTGTTTATACATAAAAATTCAACTTTTGAATTATAGAGCACAAAACCATGAGTTTTCTTGTTTTTGGTATTTTTCGGTCATTTCAGAAATATGCAAACAGGTTGTTCAAACTATTATTTTTCATTCAATCATAGCAAATATCAGTTTAGAACTCATCCATACATGATTTGGCAGCCATAGATAGGATTTATACAAAAAAATTCCAAGTTTAAAGGCTTAGGTGAAAAATCATGAGTTTTTGCACTTTCTGCGCTTTTCGTTCATTTCAGTGATAAACAGACACATGATTCAAATCATTATTTTTCATCTAAACAAAACAAATATCACATTAGAGCACTTCTTTATACAAATTGGCAGCCATATGTCCATTCAATAATAGAATTTTCTAACTTCCAAGTTCTAACACAGAAACCTTGAACTCCTTTGTTTTTTAAAACTTTATGGTCATCACAAAAATATGCAAAAATATTATTTAATCCAATATTTTCCATCAAAAAAAATCAAAAATCAGTTTAGAAAACAACAATACACAAATTGCGCCCCCTTGTGATGTTTATGCATAAAAATTGTGATTTTAATTTATAGAATTCACCTTTGGAGAAATCTCGCGGAAAGAATCATGTTTTCGGTAGAAAATAGATTTTCTCTCCCAAAAACTAACCCAAACAGAATTAAATTTGTAAAAATCAGTAATTAATTAGTTCAAAATAATTTTTCCATAATTTATTTTATAAAAATCAGTTAGAAATCAAAAGAGAAGAAAAACTTACGATTACGGTCAAGAAATCGCAGAACGGAAAAGTGTTTTTTTAATTTCAGTAGAGAGAAATATTTTGAGAGAATTTTTCTGCCAAGATATAGAAAAAAATATGGGGATGGCTTTTGGAACTCTATTATGGCTGAAATTTAGATTATATATTAGGGTTTGGTTGAAATTTTCACTAATACCCTTAATGAACTAGGTTAGGAGGATTTTAGTGTAGTGGGCTTTTGGGTATTTGGCCATTTATTTAAATTTTCAGGCTGAATGGAATTAAAATAAAAAGAATATTTTTCTTATTATTTTTGTAACATTTCCCCCAAAATATTTATTTTAAAATATTTTAAAAATACTCATAAAATTATTTTATGCTTAAAAATTGTCTTATGCATGAAAATTCATTTTATTTACAATAAATTCTTTTATACAAATGCACTTCATGTAAATCATTTATTTCA
Source organism: Reutealis trisperma (assembly GCA_947687605.1). Classification (NCBI taxonomy): domain Eukaryota; kingdom Viridiplantae; phylum Streptophyta; class Magnoliopsida; order Malpighiales; family Euphorbiaceae; genus Reutealis; species Reutealis trisperma. The sequence goes on along the minus strand of CANTUT010001059.1, from coordinate 222,683 downwards.
CAATAGCAACTCATTTTATACATATTAAAATTAATCTAATATGGCACATACTCATCAATCACTTAAATCACAAATTTCCACATAAGCACACACTTAACCTTAATAGTTTTAAATCAAGCAATTTATCACGAAAATTCCTAGGGTGAGTGTGGGTTGTTACACCTATGCTTCATGGTTTACCCTATAACTCTTAGTATTTGTAAAGTCCAAAGTAGACTTGAAGCTTTGCTCTGATACCACCTCTGTTATAATCCACTTGTTAAGCCATCATTTTAGGGCATAAGGAGACATAAAGTCACCTAAACCCATAAAATCCCATATAACTTATAATCCATAACCATTCATCATGTTGAACCTTGTCCCAAGATCAGAACCTGATTACATTTCCTTATAGCCCATTGCTTGTTTGTTATTTTACTTATTACCCATTGCTTACATGCTAATACCATTTACATACTCAACTCATAAAATCTCTAGATTTGGATTTCATGTCATTATCCAAATGTTTATAATCAATATACTATTGTAATAGTAATTACAATACATGTAACCCAATGACATTTTTGTGCTAAACCTTTGGCAACCATGGAGCTTTAAAACAATGGTCTTCATAATCAAGAATGACAACACTTGAAATTAGTAAAGCAACTTTCAAGTGGAAGAATAGGGCTTGGAGTTTATCTTGCTGACTTGTCAATCTTACTTAAAAAATTTTAAATAACTAGGGAATGAGAGAAAGCTTAGTGAGTATGTAATAATATAATATATATTTGGAGTATAAGGATCATTATCAAGATGGCTCATTATGGCAGTGGAGCAATGTTAAACAAAATTGTCCTTATAGATTAATTTCTCATTTAAGATAGGAATAATATCTTTAGTAGAAACAATAATTTCATGGAAGTGGAATGCTTCCCACATATATAAATTAAAGAGTAGCGGCCTAAGCCTTGCTCACTCACATGCATTATATTACGCAAGAATGATTGGGTCTTATGGTTAGGCGCTCTCCCTTAATAGAGGTTGGGTATTGTCACGATCCAAACTCTAGGCTATGACTATCCTAGGGTTCAGGGAGACATAGGGTCACCTAAACCCGTAGAACACTAGGGTTATCCTAATCTCTAGTTTATCTTAATAAGCCATCAGATCCAAGACCGAAACTAATGAATCATTTCCAATTCCGAAGGACTATTTTAACTACCTTATTATATGCACTATATATATATATCCTATACCATGCTGGAAAATAGAATAACATTCTTAGATATTCATAAACATCATTCATGCACTCATGCCTAATGTCATAATATACATATACTTAACACATGTTATCAAGTGTTTATACTTAATTTTACACAAGATACTCATACACGCTATGCCTCTAGTCACGATGGAGCTTTAACTTGCAAGCCTTCAAATTGACACATATTCATCTCCATAAAATAACATGTTCTAGTTAAGAACCATTGCTTGGTTTACCTTGCTAATGAAACACCTTAACCTAGAAAAATTACAAATAACTACAAAGTGAGATAAGCTCAATGAGTACCAAATAATACACTGCAGAAGCAAGTGGTATAAATGGTCATCATGAGGTTTACTGGATAATAATGGAGTGATATAATCCAAAATTAGCCATATTGAACTTTGGGGTCAACTTTAGTAGAAATAGAGATATCTTGGGAGCAGAAAGCTTCCCATACATATAAGTTATAAAGTGGCAGCATAAGCGTTACTCACTCACAAATATCACATTATGTAAGACTGATCAGGTTTTACAGTTAGGCATTCCCCTCTAATAGAGATTAGGTACTATCGCCCTACCCGCAAGCTTTACTAAGTGCACAAGGTGGTGTCTTTCCCCACACCAAAAAGGGTTTCTGCTTAGTCATGGGTATCCATGTAGGGCACATTCAAGTTGGTATCAAGTAGTTGACAATAAGTAATCGATATTTCAATCATGTGGTACAATATAGTATCAATGCATAAGGTTTTTCATGCCCAAAATATCCAATAGGATAAATTTAAAATTCAAGGGTCACATTTCCTAAGTAATACATATACACTGCTTCTCTTTTTGGTTATGTATCAAGAATAGCATTTTAATTGAGAGTAGCAAATAATGGGGCACAATTACATTGTATTATAATGTACTCACTTTTACTCCTTTGCTTCCAATGCCTATTATGCTTGGTCAATTAAAGTTCCTCACGATCTCTAGCAACCTCGTTGCCCTTGCCTTGTACTTTCCCATCATTTTTCAAACACACAACAATTAGCAACTAATAATAGAAATATATCAATTGTACTATACTCATTTCTATTTTATACTAGATTTTTCCTCAATCATATGCTTATAAGCGTAAACCTTGAATTCCCAAATCATTCCATAACCCTAACTTGTTCCATCTAAGCTCATCTTTGGGAAAATTCTAAAATTTTCAACTATTCCCTAATTTAATTGTAAGAATTTGAAATTGACATAGTATATAACACATATAGTCACCTAATCACCACTATATAGTCTTACAACACCAAATTCTTCCTTTAACCATATTCATGCTTCAAAGATTTCCAAAGCTTGAATCATGTTCCCAAAGCTTATTCACCCCTTTTTAAATCAATTTCCATCATCTAAGATTATTCAAAAACATATTCTAGGCATAATTAATTCATGTTGGCCAAACCTTCCTAGGTGATGCACGAGCTATTTTCCACCCAATCTTGTCACCAAAATCCAATTTAAAAAACATAAATGAAATGATAGATGTAATTCCTCACCTTGATTAGTGTATCATGCTAGGACTCTTAAAGTAGTTAGAAATGGAGGGAATTCTTCTTTTGTAAAGAATTTTAGGTGTAGAGAAAGTGAGAAAAATGAATTTCTCAAAATAATTCTTCCTTATATATATAATGAATTAGATGGTGAGGATTTGTCAAACCAAATCTAATGGTTAGGTTTTACTCATAATGGATGGTTAGGATGGTGTCAGTATGGAGGGCTAGGATTCTCTCTACAAAGGGTAAGAGTTATCTGAAGGTGATAGGTGTGCCAATAGACACTTGAATCTTGTATAAGAAGCACCAAGAATTTTTGTTGATGAAGCATTTGACTTGGTCAACTTTGATGACTAAAAACTATCACCCAAAAACTTACCTCTACATATCCTTTGTCTACTATCTTGGGCCCATTATTTACCTTCTTAGCTTAGCCAAAATGATGGTCTTTATCCTTTATGGCCAGCCTCTAATTGTAATTTTGGTCTCCTCCTTCTTCAAGGCCCACTAATAAGCCCAAAACAAGCTTAGAAGTTTTCCTATAAAATTCTTTCCCATACCTTTCACTGTAACTTCTCAAATGGCATTATTTAACTTCTATACCCATTATTTTAATTGTCATATAGATTCTACTTTAATCATTAGAGCACACTAAAATTTCATGCTAGGCAACATCACACATTATATCTTAAAACTACTACCCATTTCCTTATCATTAACATACCATCCTATCATTCAAAAGTCTAATCATTTAATGTCATTTGCAACCAAAATGAGTCTCAAACTTCTTACATGTTATAGGTACTCTCGCCCTACTTGCAAGTTTATACTAAGTGCACAAGGTTCGATGTATTACCCCGTATTAGAAGGGTATTTCTGCTTATCAATAGGCATCAAATAAAATGTTCATATAAGGTTCCTAATAAGGAATTCAATGCTCACATTACAAATTCAACATGAAAGGTTCACAATAGTCAAATGTAATTAAGAAGTATCATATCAAACAACTCAATATTTAATAGGTAATTCATGCTCATCATGGAAATGGGAATATTTCATCGATAATGGTTTAAATAGTAAAGGTTTAAAGAATATGGAACATGTAATATTTTATCATTAAATACTAACCTTGGACTTCTTTGCTCCTATTGACATTTAACTTTGATACTAGGGATGCTCCTTGCACTTTTAAATAATATCCTTTTCCTTGTCTTTAGATTCTACACATTTGCATCTTAATTACACATTAATCACTTCTTTGTTATGTCATTAGTTTAAATTTAGCTTAATTTATTCATTGTAGTACTAACTTGTTACTTTTAACGTCAAGACACCCTATACATATACTTGTTAATATTTTTAATACTTTCCCTCAATTATTTTCCAAATAGCCAATTCGCTTAAGGAAAGATAATTCCTTTCCTTCCAATTTCACATTTCAACTTTGAGTAAAATCAATTTAAACAATTTCTAATATTCGATGGAATTAATTCTACTTCCACTATCCAATTCCATAAATGAACCTAGTTCATTGAGTTTGGGAAAAATCATTTCTATAAATTGAATTCCAAAATTAACCTTATACCAATCATGTTAGACCATTCTTAAACTTAATTCCCCTTTTAAGTTCATGAATTCAAGTTCAATTCTTAAAATCTCCAATTTTTCCATAAACCCTAGAATTTAGGGAAACCACTAATTCCTTATCCAATAATTAAATTGATCATAGAATCATGAAATTAACATGTTAAAAAGTGTATATCATCAATTAAACATGAAAAACAACCTTTAGATGTTGAACTTTCTCTTTTACCCTAGGTTATCTCTTTAAAATTTCAAGTGTTAAAATAAGCTTCTATAATTTAATTTGACACTTCCAAACCACTATTCTCTATCCTAAATAACTTTAGATATCATCAAATGGAATTTAAAACACTTCATTCACAATTTTATTAAAGTGGCTGAAACCTTCCTCTTATGTTCCTTTAGATGAGCTTCATGCTTTTCTGACTTATTTTCACTTGTTAAACTTTGTGTTTCCAAGTCTAAATCTCATATTTAATCAAAGGACATACAAAAAAAAATATTTCCTAGTTATAATTCCTTTTGGATGAATCATATAGATGAAAAAAAGGAAGTTTTTGTAACTATAACACCAAAGTCATACTTGGAACACATAAAGGAAGATATGAGCATAAACTCTTACCTTGGAAAGCCTTGGTTTGAATTACTATGGTGATCACACAAAATATAGAGACTATTTTCTCTAGGAGTTGTGTTCTTGTGATAGCCTTTGTAAAAATGAAGAAAATTGCACATCTTTTTGCTTATATATGGAAGATGGATGGTGATGATTTAATCACACTTAATCCAACAGTTAGGATTTAATCAAAATGAATGGTTATGATTTAATCTAGTGAATGGGTATGATCTCATCTAGATTGATGATGTTCATCATATGGTGTGGAAAAGCAAAAATGTATCTAGACTTTTATGTAGGAAGGATGAGAATTCAAGTTGCTTAAGGATTTGACTTAGTCAATTTTTTATGGCTTCTTAGTCAAATTTTATGGCTAGCTCATCCTACACCCATTCAACTATGATTAGCTATTTTTAACTCTAATTAAGGCTTTTGTTCATCCATTTATAGGCCTTATGGGCTGGCCATTTAATTGGCTTGGGTCTTTGGAATCCAAAAGCCTATTAACAAATCCATATGTGTATATTTCAAACTTAATAACTTAGCAAAATTTTCATTTCATTTCTTTTGCTTTAGGAAACATATTTCTACATTTTAATATCACTACACACTCTAGACATTGCTAGATAAATTATATGCACATTATAATGTACATTTACTAGCCCTTCAATAGCATTGTTTAGGTGTGTACATCATGTAAGCTCACTAGGCCAAACTAAGATTGACTTCTGTTGTACCATCGTAACTTTGATTAAAATCAACTTCTTATGTCACTATTATTATCACCCAATGACTTAAGAGATGCTAGTACCTATTCACTAGCAGTTTAGTTTCATATTTCAAATAAATTTTTAACATAGTCACATTAAGTCAAACTCAATTTGACTTTCATTTTATCATAAAAGTGCTTATCAAAATTGATCACATTCTTTACTCATTGTCACATTAATCATTAAAATCACTTCTTATGATATTCTTGTGGTTCTTGATATGTTAAGAAGGCCTAGAATGACACAGTACATGAACATTATGGTGTCTCCATTTCTAACTCTAATAGGTTAGAGAAACCTTGGGTATTACAGTTTTAGGATATATAAAAGTGGCTGGGCAGGTTTAGAATTATATATATATATATACACACACACACACACACACACACACACACACACACACACATATATATATATATGTATATATATATATACATATATATATATATATGTATATATATATATATATATATATATATGTATATATATATATATATATATATATATATATATATATACATATATACATATATGTATATATATATATATATATATATATATATATATATATATATATATATATATATACATATATATATATATGTGTGTGTGTGTGTGTGTGTGTATATATTTATGTATATATATATATATGTGTGTGTGTGTGTGTGTGTGTGTGTGTGTGTATATGTGTGTGTGTGTGTGTATATATATATATATATATATCTATATATATCTATATGTATATATATATATGTATATATATATATATATATATGGTTGATGTTTTTAGCGTTAGAACTGTTAACTTCTAGAAAATTAAATTGCAGCTAAAGTTAACATATGACCCATTATAATGACATAGGCATGCTATGTACATGATATGAGTGTGTTATATAATAATGGTGCATAACAGGGGTGTGTTATGGAAAGTGAAATGTATGGCAGGGGTGTGTTAAGGAAAGTGAAATGTTTGGCTGAGGTGTGTTATACCTAAATAAATTCTTGCTAAAAAAACCTCAAATTTTAGCATACAAGCACACAACTAAGGTCAAACTAAATTAAATTAGCAATTCAATCATCAAATATAACACAATCCAATCATCAATCCAAAGCATTACTAATCAATCAAGCATACAACTAGGATTGAGGGACTTAGGGTATTACACTAGTACACTTGAGGGTGTTTCTAATGTGGTGAGTAGTTTTGATTTTACTAGTGCCCCTATCGCTATGGCAGCGGGAGCTCCAAAGACCAAGAGAAGGGGTGTGACTATTTGAGGAGATTATGATGAACTCTAATTCTAATGAGGGCACAAGAGATGTGCATCCTAAGAGGAAGAGGAACATTGGCTAGACTATAACTTCATGCATGAACTTTTTTGCTATTTATTTAAGATTTTTACTTTTGTTTACAGTTGTAGTTTGGTAAGACTTTAGATGACATTGAAAGGGCTATCTTTTTCATTATAATGATGTATTGTATTTTGTAAAATCTGATCATTATATAAGATATCCTTTATTTCAGCTCTAATTTCTACCTAAGTTGCCCTTTTAGGTTTTCAACTTAGCAAGCTCTTTTTTCTTTTTCTTTTTTTTTTTATCTTTTTAGCTCTAATTTATGTTCGAGCCACCCCTTTATGTTTTTGACTTGACAAACTTGCTCTAACTTCTGCCTAAGCCTTCCTTTCAGGTGTCACAACCCACTTGTTAAGCCTTGATGGTCCTAGGGTATAGGGAGACATAAAGTCACCTAAACCTAAAGAACCCCATTTAGCTTATTGTTCATCATTTACCATGTTAAATGTTATCCCAAGATAGGAACCTAATTACCTTTCCTTATTGCCCATTTCTAGTTTATCATTATACATTACCAAATACTTACTGATACCACTTTCATACTCAACTTGTATGGTTTTCAAATTGGTATTTCATGTTATTATCCAATTGTTCATTTCTTATTACACTATTATAATAGTGATTACAATACAATTTACAATGCATATATACCCACTAACATATTAGTACTAAACCTTCAATAACCATAGAGCTCTAAAACAATAGTCTTCATAGTTAAGAATCATGACATTTGAAATGACTAGAGCAATTTCCAAGCGAAAGAATAGGGCTTAAAATTTACTTCGCTGACTTGTCAACCTTACTTGAAAATTTTAAACAACTACGGAATAAGACAAAGCTCAGTGAGTACATAATAATACAGTATATGTAGTGAGTATGTGGTTCATTATTGATAAGTACTTATTGACTACACTTTACCCCTTGTTTTTATTATATTTTATCCTTGAATTATGTTTGATTTGTTTGTTTAGTGCTTTTCTATAGTTCTTTTAGTTAACCTAGTGCCAAATGATGCTATGAACCAAATGTGACCCAGAATGGTGAAAGATCCAAGCCAAAATGCTGACTTTTGGAAGAAGATGGGCAGGCACAAGTGAAATCTCAGCTAGGATTCCACATGTGTGATAAGAGCAAATTAGAAATACATCCAGTAGCCTCCCATGGGTGGAGACCCCAATGAGATTTCACCTGTGCCCCCTGGAGACATTGGCACAATTAGAATCCTAGCTGAGATTTTAGTAGTATGAGGTTAAATTCCAGCAATATAATAGATCAGACAACATTTTTTAGAAGGGAAGAGTTGCCAAGACCAAAAATGGAGATCTAAAGGGTTGGCTATGCCTTAAAGTCATAGGGTAGGCTTAAAGGCTAGAGATATTGAGGTCTTAATCGAATCAAAGACCAAGATCTAAGTGGATGTGGAAGATTGAAGAGAAGATTTCAAATAATATCTTCAAGATCTGTTTGAGATTTCTTCTTTTTTTTTTTTTTTTTTTTTATTTTCTGCATCTTTGTTCTTCAATTTTAATATGAACTAATTCTATTTGTGATGAACCCTAGCTTTGATTATATAGATTGAAGGATTTAATCTTTAATGAATTCATCTTTGGTTGTTTTATTTTCATGATAAATCTTATTATTCTAATTAACAATTACTAGCTTATTGATTAGATATTGTTTCTATATTGAATGAGTAGAGATACCTTGATATAGATAGACCACCCATGGAAGTAGAGAGTTGATTGGGATACTAGAGATAGATCTACAAGACTCTGTAGATTTTAACTCCTTGATATTAATGTTATTCCTATTTGATCTTAGGTGAGAAGAGACTCCTTCCAATTTACCTAGGAATTAGGTTCTAGATCACTTAAGAGAGGTTCTAGAATAATCTCATGGGGGTCCAACTCAACCTTTTGTTTGATATGGAAGAGAAACTAGGGGGATTTATATCTAGATTAGCTTTGCCTAGATTATTTCCATCAATATCATTTATTTACTTTCTTAGATTAGCTTAGTTAATTTAGCTTAGTTTAATCAATCTTCATTTTATTCAACTAGACAATAGTCAAAGTTTGCACTAGTACTTATACACTATCCTCATAGAGACGATACTCATATTCACTACTTTATTACTTGATAATGACTTGTGCACTTATAGTTTATCAGTGTGCATTTTGGCACATCAAGTTTTTAGCGCCGCTGTCAGGGATAGTTTTATAATATTAGCAATATTAATAGAGATTATTGATCTAGTTTTTATTTTCATATTTGTTTTTGTTTTTGCTTTCCTTGTTTTATTTATTTTATTTTTACTGTTTTATTTGTTTTTTCTATTTTACGTTTTTGTTTTGTTTTAAGTTTGTGTTTTTAGAAAAAAAAAAAAAGAAAAAGAAAAATTTCTCCATGGCTGATCAAAACTATCAGGACTAGAATTTTTACCTGAATACAAAATGGGGATGCCAGGGAAATCAGTATCACAATCATGGATACATCTATCACACTAATTTCCCAGAGGAATATGGATGGAAAGAACCAATAGAGAAGTCATTCCTTGAACTTGCATTAGAAAGATTCATGGTGTCTACAGAGAATTTGACCAAAGAAGTAGAGAGCAGCAAAAACCATACATTAGAAGCTAATTTCCTAACTCAATTTGAAGTGGACACTACATTGGAGGATGATGAGGATACATAAAAGGATCAGACGTTAGAAGAGATGTTTATGACTTTAGTGGAATCTATAGAGAAGATTTTAGAGCATCAAGACAGCTCTAGAACACCAACAGACTTCTCTTCACAATCTAGAGAATTTCGCTGGGCAAATTTTGAAACTGCTAAGTGAGAGACCTGAAGGCAATTTCCCTAGTGAAACCAAAGCCATTTCAGAGGAACAACATAAGAGCACTACCATAAATTGGTTTTAGGATGATGGTAATGAGGAAAATGAGAATGGTGTAGCCAATTTGGGAATGTTTCACAAAGCACTTGATGAAGATGATAGTCTAAATGTGCAATCCCAAATTGAACAATGTGACATAGGTGAAATGGAGTCAAGTGTTAAAGAATTCTGTTCCGATGATAGCAAGTTGTGTGAGAGCATGGTGGGGGAAGCTATGAATGCTGAGGACTATACTTCCCCTATCATTGCATCCCTCCCACCTTTTAAAGAAACCGATAACAACCCATCCATAGTTCCACCACCCATCCTTAACATCACCTAAATTCCATCAATACCATAACCCACCACATACATTCTTACACCCTTGCCACCCTTCTCACAGTTCTACTTTGTGAGGGACTCAAGTAGTTGGCTAGTATCTATAGTCTCTAACTTTTCTTTAGAGAGGGAGATTTATTTTGTGGAGGTGTTAAAGCGGACTGTTAGTGGATTTGGGTGGAGCATCAAAGATTTATATGAGGTGGATGATAAACACAGCAAGCTCAATCTCTTGGCAACCCAACTAGAATTTCCTATGTTAAGCCAATGGGTAAAGCTCTTCAATGATGGTTCTGAACCTAGAAAGCTCAGGTTTGCATGCAATGGAGAATAAAAAATAATTTTTTTTGATGAAAGAAGGCTATGCAAAGGCCACAACCTTTACATACTCTTCTTTATCTTGGTTTATGGAGGTAGACAGCGTAAGGAAACCTCTGAGCCATTGGTGGAAGATGAATAATGATAACGTCTAACTAATACGACATTAAAGAAATGTTGAATGGGAGGCAACCCATTGATGGTCTATTTTATTTTTTATTTTTATTTTATTTTTGTTTTGTTTTGTTTTGTTTTTGCTTTGAATGGATATTACTTTGGTTGTAGTTTAATTTTTCTCTGTGCAGAAACATTGATCATGGTACATTCTCACTAGAAGGAACACCAGCAAGATTCATTCCGTACATCATTCAGGGTAGTTAATTCTCTCTTCTACTTTTTCATTTTCCTTATTTATAATACATTGGGGACAATGTGTTACTTGAGTGTGGAGGAGAGGTATTTTAGTGTGCCCTATCTTTTATTAAATCTTGCAATTAAGTGAATTGAGTTGTGGTAATAGTTTGATTTGAAATCAACTCTCTCTAGTGATTAATTAGTCTAATTTTGCTATGACAATGACTTGTTGCAGTGTGGATTGAATGTGGTGGTCATGATTATGAAATTAAATTTTTGCAAGTCTTTTTGTCTGAATTTGAAACTTTAGTTACACTTTTTGAGCCTATTTTATTCCACTATTACTTTTGTTCTAGTTTAGTAGAAATACTTAATACCTTAAGTAACTTGACTATTTTTCTTGGAAAAAAAAATGATTATGCAAAGGAGCTTTGAAAATATTTACATATTTCGCTATTCTTGACTCATTTAAGCAAAAAGAGGTTGAGATTTTGAATAGTGCTAGTAGCCATTTGAATGTGTGTTTATAGCTGAGTAACCGGAGGCCAGCACCATAAGTGTTTGCATTTGCATAAAAAGGCTAGAATGATGGTTCAAACAAGTCAGGCTCTTTATTAATTAAAAAGAAAAACATGAATTGAAATGCATAATCAATGAAAAGTCAAGTGAGTAGTCAAGCACCTATAGGAAAAATCCTTATAAATCTACTTTGCTTGAACTTTTGTTTATATGGAATTATTTGCTCAAACTTGTAACATTAGAGTTTGGGTTTTAGATTTTTAAGATTTGTTTTAGAGATATCATGATTTGGCTACCATGTTTAAGCCTTGTTGATTTCAAGTCGTTGTAAATCTTTTTGAATTTCTTTGACTAGAGAGGGTAGGTTTTATTTCTTACTGTTGTTATGATTTAATTTGCTTGAGGACAAGCAAATACTCAAGTGTGGGGAAATTTGATAAGTACTTAATTGACTGCACTTTACCCATTGTTTTTAATATATTTTATCCTCAAATTGAGTTTGATTTGTTTATTTAGTGTTTTTCCAGAGTTCTTTTAGTTAACCCGATGCCAAATGATGCCATGAACCATATGTGACCCAGAATGGTGAAAGATCCAAGCCAAAATGTTGACCTTTGGAAGAAGATGGGCAGGCACGAGTGAAATCACGGCTGGGATTCCACCCATGTGATAAGAGCAAATTAGAAATATATCTAGTAGCCTCCCACGAGTGGAGACACCACTGATATTTCACCCATGGCCCCTAGAGTCTTTGGCACAGCTGGAATCCCAGCCGAGATTTTAGTGGTGTGAGGTTAAATTCTAGCAATATAACAGATCAAACAACATTTTTTAAAAAAGGGAGAGCCGCCCAATGTGAGGCCTCACATGAGCACCAATCCGATCTGCTAAAGGGAATTAAAATGCTCATTTGGGAAAGAACTCACGAAGAAGCTCTCAAGCTTATTTTGAAAATCATTTGAAAATCATTTTAGAGTCGCGAGCTTAATTTGTTTTTAGTTGGAAAAAATATAAGGAAAAAACCCATTTGACTCCCATCATTACCCAAAGGAAAAAAGGATCACTAGCCTCGAAACCAAGAGGATTCGGGGACTAGGTTTTCAGTTTAACAAAACATGTTTGGCCAAGTAATATAAAAGTAACTTAAAATATATTTCATGAACAATTACAATGCATGAACAATTTATAATATGCATGATCATTGATTCCAATAATAAATACAAGTAATAATCCAAAAAAAATTAATCATTATAAATAAAATCTCAAACATAGGAGATACCTTCTCTAGCCCTTATGGGTACTAGGAAAGTCACACATTCCCCAAACTAATCCAAATAATAAAGCAAAGGAATAAACATAAAATGAGTGAAGAAGGTGATAGGGGGATAGTTGATTAATTTTAATTGGATTTAATGCCTGAACCAAGCATGCCTACGTATCCTTTTGAATAGGAATCAGAACCCACGTAGTTCTCCCATCTTGCAGAGGGGTTAGTTTAGCCTAGCCACTTTATCATGTTTTGATTGATTGATTAAAAGAGGGTTGAGTTAATTAATTAATTTAATTGATTACTGAGTTAATTAGCTAGCAACCTAGAAAAATCAAATTTAATTAACTAACTAAAAGATGTAAGGAAATTAAGAGAAAAGAAGCTTACCTCGGATGGCGAGCGGCGGCTGGCTTTAGATAGCTGGCATTGGATGGCGGGTAGCGGCTAGCTTCAGATGGCGGGCAGTGACTAGCATTGGATGGCGGGTAGTGACTAGCATTGGATGGCAGGCAGTAGCTAGCCTTGGACAGCAGACATGAGCCTTGGGCAAGAGACTTGCCTCAAACTGGTGGGTGGCGAAATGCCTTAAACCAGTCGGATAGGAATCAAGGAGAAACCCCCCAACTCGCTTTGCAAAGCAAGAAGCAAATACAAAGCATTTTGCTTGAAGTAATGCTTGTTAAGCTCTAGAAGTTAGTGTTTTGAAGTGTGGGAGGCCTTCTATATATAGGAGGAGGATTGGAGCATAGAAAACACAAAATTCCAATGTAGGATTGCAAAAAATCAAATTTTCACCGGAGTCATTGCAAAGGCCTTTATGGCACCGCAGAGCTCTTTGTTGTAGTGTCGCAGAGACCTTTGTAGTTCCACAGAGGGCTTTGCGGTAGTGCAGTAGAGCTCTACGGCAATGGGCCCCGCTTTTGCCAATTTCGCCTGTTTTCACCCGTTCTTGCTCGTTTCTCATCCGTTTTCACGATTCTAGTTTCATTGTACTCGTTACTCAGTCCTAGATAAAGGGTTTAAATGCCAAAAAGAATTATTTTGATTTTTTCTATTTTGAGAGTTTTCAGCTTCTAAAGGTTTGTTTACCAAGCCCAAGTGCTTCTAGGGTTCAATGCATACTGCAAGGTGCAAAATTAAGGGTTCATAGCTTCCCCCTCATCAGAATTGTCTTTGTCTGAAAGGCAATTCTGATGATAGTGAACTTAAGGATAGAGGATGCCCCCGGTATATTTGGTACCAGCAGGAAATTGTGATAAGTATGAAATGAAAAGGATGCCTCGGGTATATTTGGAAGCTGAAGGAAGTTCTGATAAGTTTGAAATGAAGAGGATGCCCCCGGTATATTTGGAAGAGGTAAGAAATTTTGATAAGTGTGAAATGAAGAGGATGTCTCCAATATATTTAAAAGCGGCATGAAATTCTGATAAGTGTGAAAAGGATGCTCTCGGTATATTTGGAAGGGCAGGAAGTTTTGATGAGTATGAAATGAAAAGGATGCCCCTGATATATTTGGAAGCGGTAGGAAATTCTAATAAGTATGAAATGAAAAGGATGCCCCCAATATATTTGGAAGTGGTAGGAAATTCTGATAAGTGTGAAATGAAAAGGATGTCCCTAGTATATTTGGAAGCGGCAAAAAGTTCTCATAAATGTGAAATGAAAAGGATGCCCCCGGTATATTTGGAAGAGGCAGGAAATTCTAGTAAATATGAAATGAAAAAGATGCCCCAGGTATATTTGGAAGCGGCAAGAGGATGCCCCATTATATTTAGGAGCAGAAGGAGGATGCTCTCGGTATATTTGGGAGTGGCAGGAGGATGCCCCCAGTATATTTGGGAGTGTTAGGAAGAAAATGGAAGTTCCTATATAGTAGGAACGAAAAGTGATGATCCTATCTGGTGGGATCAAGAGAGATGACCATCTTGTCTAGTAGGAATGGTAAAGATAACTGTCCTATCTGGTAGGAATAGTAGTGGTCCTTTCTGGTAGGAATGAAAGTGATGATCCTATCTAGTAGGATCAAGAAGAGATGACCATCCTATTTGGTAGGAATGGTAAAGATAACTGTCCTATTTGGTAGGAACAATAGTGGTCCTTTCTAGTAGGAATGAAAGTGATGATCCTGTCTGGTAGGATCAAGAAGAGATGACCATCCTATCTGATAGGAATGGTAAAGATAACTGTCCTATCTGGTAAGAATAGTAGTGATCTTTTCTGGTAGGAATGAAAGTGATGATCCTGTATGGTAGAATCAAGAAGAGATGACCATCCTATCTAGTAGGAATGGTAAAGATAATTGTCCTGCTTAATAGGAACAGTAGTGGTCCTTTCTGATAGGAATGAAAAGTGATGATCTTGTTCAATGCAAAAATGCTAGATGATTATGAAATGATCTAATACCTTAAACCTGTGAAGGGTTAGCCTGATATAAAAGTGCTAATCTTTGGGAGAAAGATGCCCCTATTTCAGAAAGGTGAATATTTAGAAGGGATATGCTCCCATTTTAAAATGATAAAGGAAAGTGGTTTGGTTATTTGGTTATTTGGTTGATTGCCTACTTTAGAGGTGAAGTGGGCATGCTAGGTATGAGATTGGCTAGTTAATGGCTATTGGTTTGGCCCAAGAAGAAGTATGGTGTGGTCTTGGAAATGATCGGGTTGTTTAGTTAGATAGGCTTGATTTTGGTTTGAGGTTGAATTAGAGAGCTAGATCAAGAAGGTCAGGTTTTTAGAGATGATTAGATTGGAAGGTTTGGGGAAGGTCAATTTATAGGGCTTGTCCTTGGAGAAGTTATTGTGGAAGGCTTAGTCAGGTCTAGGACTTTGGCTTGGTCAAGTTCATTTAGAAGGTTTAGTCAGGTCTGACTTAGAGGAAAGGTTAGGCTAGGAAATTAGTTAGGGAAGGTTTGGTCAGATTTGGCTTTGGAGGAGATTATGGTCTTTTGTGAATGGTGAAAGTTAGGCTTAGGCTTCTTAGTTTGGGCTTTATGGTGAAGGCTAGGCTTGGGCTTCATAATTAAGGCTTTTAGGGAGTGTTTTTTATGTTGAAGGCTTCTGGGCTTGGGCTTCATGGTGAAGGCTTTTTGATTTGGATTTTATGGTGAAGGATTTTGGGCTCGGACTTCATGGTGAAGGTTTTTGGGCTTTGGCTTCATGGTGAAGGCTTGAAGGCTTGAAAAGATGGAATGATACATTTTGAAGTTAGGGATTGGTTCAAAGGCAGGTTGGAAATTTTAAAAAGGATCAAGAAGGTTGTATGATTTTGCTATTTATAGCATGATTCATGGAAAAGAACAAGCCAAGCTAACCTTGTTGTTTTGAGATTGAAGAGACATTTAAAGTGACAGAATATAGATGACAAACTAGATGAAAGGAAGTGCCCTAAGGAGTGGCTGAAAGACTAATGAAAAGAGACAACTTGGAGAATATACTCCTAATGAGATAGGAACATGACAGACTAGCAATGTGAGAGATTGTGCCTAAGCTCTTTGAGCTCAGTGATGAGACAGATTAATAAAAGATGATGACGACCTAGAAAGACATGCCCCTACTATAAGATAAAGGCGTAGAAGATAATATCACTTCAGAGAATGAGCCTCTAGTGAGGAAGGATGACTTTGATGATATGAGACGAGATGGATTGATTGACACTTGATTTGACAAACTTTAATGATATGAAGGAAGATAACTCGAATGAGCTTTCTCTTTCTCTTTTTTTTTTTTTTTTTTGCTCTAACTTTTGCCTAAGCTGCCTTTTTGGGGTTTTTGACTTAGCAAACTTAGATTAATGAAATTTGGGAAAAAACATTCCACCATTATTTGTTACTTTTCTTCACTTTGAGGGGCTTTAACATTTGAATTTTGGATTTGAAGAACTTGTTGCCCCTTGTTGAGGTATATCATTTGATTTTCTACTTCAATTATTTGATGAGAGGTCTATTTCTTGACCTTCTTTGGTTAGGAGCTAGCAAAGCAATTATTGGTGGTACTTCAATTGTAGTGGATTTAATTGGTGTTCATTTTTCTTTTTCTCCCTTTTCTCCTTTTTTTCATTTTTCTTTTTCTCCCTTTTCTCCTTTTTTTTTTCTTTTTTCTTCAAAGCTTATCCATGTTTAGACAAGTGCATAAATAATTAAAAAGATGTGAATGTTTTATTACAATAGAAATTTTTGTTACAAGATAAAAAAAAAGGAATCAACATGATTGACGAAAAATAAAAGAAAATAAGATGATAGACTGAGACTCGAATTTAGACTCAGACTCAAACTCAAACTTGGAGATTTAGACTAAGACTTGGAATTCAATCTCAGATAGGTTAGATCAGCTGAACTTAAACTCTTCTATGTTATGCCACTTGGGGCTGAGGTAAGGTGGGGTTGAATTAAGTTCGAGTTCTTCATCACTGTTCAGGTTAGTGGTGAGGAATTCAGGTTGAAATGATGCAATTTGGATGCAATCTTCAACCTTTGATGCAGTTGCAATCAAAGCCTTAAAAGTGGGTAGGTATTAGGTGAACAAGTGGGCTCAATAGGCTAAGGGCTAAGGTAAAGGGGTAAGATTTAGGGTTAGGGTATTGGTGTTTAGGTTAAAGGCTAAGGTAAAGGGGTAAGGTTTAGGGTTAGGGTATTGGTGTTTAGGTTAAAGGCTAATGTAAAGGGGTAAGGTTTAGGGTGATGGCTTAAGGTTTGTGGGGGCAAAGGTGAATGGGAAAGAGGTGAGAGTGTTTATGAGGAGGTATTTGAATGGAGATGAGAATGTTTAACCCTTCTTCGGTTCAAGGTTTGACCTAGACTTAAGATGAATGCATGTTTTGTTATACAATATGGATGCATGACATGCATGAGGAAAACATTTCATGAAAATGTAAAGATGCAAGGTTTTAATTATAGTATATACAACCTAAGGCTAGGATCTAAGTTCTTTACATGAAAGGGTAAGGGTGGCACAATTTGGGTACCTGTCACACTAGAGTAGGGATATACCTAACCACATGTGAGTCAAGGAGCCTCGCATGGATCCAACAGTACATGCATACTCATTACACCTTTAAAAGGATCAAAAGATTCATCACAGAGTGGATGATTTCACTATCGGCAAATAGACCTAAGGAGGGTTACCCACTCGATGCTACTCACTATTTATTGTTTTCCTAAAACTAGGTTAAATGGCAAAGAGCCTATGTAAGTAATGCATGCAAAGTCACAATCATATTAAAAGGCCAAACTCTTTTTAAACCAATTAGTAGTCCACTTATTTTTTCTTTTTATTAAAAGAAACTTAGTCCCCAGTGGAGTCGCCAGCTATAATGCCTCGCTCCAGCACTAGTCCGATCCGCTAAAGGGAATCGAAATGCTTATTTGGGAAAGAACTCAAAAAGATACCCTCGAGCTTATTTGGAAAATCATTTTACAGTTTCCACCTTAATTTGTTTTTATTTGGGAAAATATAAGGAAAAAACCCATTTGACTCCCATCATTACCCAGAGGAAAAAAAGATCACTAGCCTCGAAACCAAAGAGGATTCGGAGACTAGGTATTCAGTTTAACAAAACATGTTTGGCCAAGTAATATAAAGGTAACTTAAAATATATTTCATGAACAATTAAAATGCATGAACAATTTATAATATGCATGATCATTGATTCTAATAATAAATATAAGTAATAATCCAAAATAAAATTAATCATTACAAATAAAATCTCAAACATAGGGGATACCTTCTCTAGCCCTTATGGGTACTAGGAAAGTCACACATTCCCTAAACTAATCCTAATAATAAAGCAAAGGAATAAACACAAAAATGAGTGAAGAAGGTGATAGGGGGATAGTTGATTAATTTTAATTGGATTTGATGCCTGAACCAAGCATGCCTACGTATTCCTTAGAATAGGAATCAAAACTGACATAGTTCTTCCTTCTTATGAAGAGGTTAGTTTAGCCTAGCCACTTTATCATGTTTTGATTGATTGATTAAAAGAGGGTTGAGTTAATTAATTAATTTAACTGATTATTGAGTTGATTAGCTAGCAACCTAGATAAATCAATTTAATCAACTAACTAAAATAGACAATAACCAAATAGAAAAGGAAAAGAAGATTACCTTACGCTTTCGCGGCTTAGGGACATAGGATAGATGAAGTGGACGATCGGATCACAATGCCACCTTCTCCATGCAAGAGACACGAGCCTCGAACCACCAAAATGCAACTTCACCTTCTCTACACGATGGACACTAGCCTTCGGCATAAGACTTGCCTCAAACAGGTGAGCGAAAAGCCTTAAACTAGTCAAGTAGGAATCAAGGAGAAACCACCCAATGTGCTTTGCAAAGCAAGGAGCAAAATCAAAGCAATTTACTTGAAGTTAATGCTTTTTGAGTCTCCAAGTTTGTGTCTTTTGAGAGTAGAGAGGCCACCTCTATATATGGGGGAAGAATGAAGCATAGAGACTGAATTTTCTAATATGGGAGCAGAAACACGCCGTCAGTGCTGCACAAGCCTCTATGGCACTGCAGAAGTCTATGTGGTAGTGCCGCAGAGAGCTTTGTGGCACTACAAGAGGCTCTATGGCTGTGCGGCAATGGGTTGTGATTCGCCCGTTTTGCCAGTTTTCGCCCGTTCTCCCTCATTTCTTATCCATTTTCCATGATTCCAATTATGTTGCACCCATTACTGAGTCTCGGATGATTTAATGATGATTTACAAGTCTCAATTAATTCCTTTCCTAACTGAATGGTTTATAATTCTGACAGGTGCAGAATCAAGGGTTCAAACCTAAGAGCAAAAATGGAGATCTAAAGGGTTCGCTAAACCCTAAAGTCACAAGTGAGGCTTAAAGGTTAGAGATATTGAGGGCTTAATCGAATCAAAGACCAAGATCTAAGTGGATGTGGAAGATTGAAGAGAAGATTTCAAAGAATATCTTCAAGATCTATTTGAGATTTCTTCTTCTTTTATTTTTTGCATCTTTGTTCTTTAATTTTAATATGAACTAATTTTATTTGTAATGAACCCTAGTTTTGATTATATAGATTGAAGGATTTAATCTTTAATCAATTCATCTTTGGTTGTTTTACTTTCATGATAAATTTTATTATTCTAATTAACAATTGCTAGCTTGTTGATTGGATATTGTCTCTATATTGGATGAGTAGAGATATCCTGATATAGATAGATCACCCATGGAAGCAGAGAGTTGATTGGGATGCTAGGGATTGATCTACAAGACTCTTTGGATTTTAACTCTTTGATATTAATGTTGTTCCTGTTTGATCTTTGGTGAGAAGAGATTCCTTCCAATTTACCTAGGAATTAGGTTATAGATCGCTTGAGAGAGGTTATAGAATAATCTTGTGTGGGTCCAACTCAACCTATTATTTTATATGCAAGAGAAACTAGGGGGATTCATATCTAGATTAGCTTTGCCGAGATTATTTCCATCAATATCATTTATTTGCTCTCTTAGATTAGCTTAGTTAATTTGGCTTAATTTAATCAATCCTTATTTTAATCAACTAGACAATAGTCAAAGTTTGCACTAGTACTTATACACTATCCTTGTGGAGATGATATTCATATTCACTATTTTATTACTTGATAACAACCTATGCACTTGCAGTTTGCTAGTGTGCGTTTCGGCACATTAATTATCAAGATGGGCTTATTATGGCAGTGGAGCAATGTTAATTAAAATTGCCATTTTGGATCAATTTCTCATTTAATTAGGAATAATATCTTTAGCAGAAATAGTAATTTCTTAGAAGCGGAATGTTTCCCAAACATATAAATTAAAGAGTGGCGGCCTAAGCTTTGCTCACTCACATGTGTCACATTACATAAAACTGATTAGGTCTTACAGTTAGGCATTCCCCCTAACAAAGGTTGGGTACTCTCTCCCTACCCATAGGTTTATAGCAAGTGCACTAAGTCTGATGTATTACTCTACATCATAAGGGAATTTCTACTTATTATTAACAGAAAGGTTAATAATAAGAAATTCAATGATCATATTATAAAATCGACATGAAGGGTTCGTGTCACAACCCACATTCCACTCTAGGAGTTTTCATGACCAATTACTTGAATTTAGACTTATTATATCTAAGTAAGTGCTTTTATGAAATTTATGAGTTATGTGATTGATGAGTATGTTACAAGTTAAATTAATTCTAATATGCATAATATGAATTATTATAGTGAAATAAGTGATTTATATCATAATTCTAAAAATATTTATTTCACATAAATTGAATTTTCATGCACAAAGTGATTTTTAAGCACAAAATAATTTTTATGAGCATTGTTAAATAAATATTTCAGAGGGAATTTTAATGAAAATAATAAGAAAAATATTTTATTTTTAATTACCTATAATCAACCCATAAATAAAGTAAAAAGCCCAAATCCCTAAAAGCCCACTACACCAAGACACTCCTAACCTAGCTCATTAAGGGTAATCTTGGAAATTGCTCAAAACCCTGCATATATAATAAGAATTTTGGCTAGCCCTTGTTTTCCAATAGCCACCATTCTATTTTTAATTATTCTAGCTAAAGAATTCTCTCAAAATTATTCTATCAATTGAAATTCACAAAATACCTTCAAACCTTGCGATCTCTTGACTGTATTTGTAAGTTTTTCTCTCCTTTCAATTTATTATTTGATTTTGATGAAAATAATCATGAGAAAATTATTTTGAACTAAGTATTTACTGATTTCTACTAATTTAATTCAGTTTAGATGAATTTTTGAAAGAGAAATTAATTTCTCTATTGAAAACACCAACCTTTCTACGCGAGTCCTTCAAAGGTGAATCATACAACTCAAAATTGAAATTTTCACGCACGAACATTAAGGGGGGGGGGAGGGGGAATTTGTACATTTTGGTATTTTAAATGGATTTTTGATGTGTTTAGATGAAAAATATTGAATTAAATCATATTTCTGCATATTACTGTAACGATTGAAAAGTTTCAGAAAATAAAGAAATTCATGGTTTTCATCTTAGAACTTAAAAGTTGGAAAATTTCATGTGTACATGCAAGTATGGCTACTGATTTATACATATTAGAATTCTAAATTGGTTTTTGTTATGTTTGAATGAAAAATAATTGTTTAAATCACATGTTTACATATTACTATAATGACCGAAAATAAGAAAACTCATGGTTTTTCATCCTAAAACCTAAAGTTGGAAGATTTCATTCATATGGACATCTATGCTGCTAATTCATAGGGATTCATGTTCTAAAATGATTTTTGTTTTGATTACATGAAAAATCTTGGTTCAAACCATGTTTCTGCATATTACTGTAATAGACGGAAAGTGCAAAAAGTAAGAAAATTCAGATTTTCTCTTTGATAGTGTATTCAGCCTACATTGGAATTTTTATCCCAACGTCTATAATTTTTATGTAATTCATTTTAATGATTATTGACATGTATGTATGAAAGATAAATGGTTAAATTGCATGTTAGTTGAAGGAATTATTATAGACAAGCCTAGAGGCAATTTTGTATACTTAAGGTATCTTAACTTTACGTTGTGATTAAAATGTGAATGTGATTGGGTAATATGGAAATACAATTTATGATGAGTTAATAATGAATTAATGATCTTGAATTGATGAAGAGATTGATTAAATGAATTGGTTATAAGAGATGAGCATGACACTTAAAAGGCTATTAATAAATTGGTATGTATGGAAGTGTTAAGTGTACTAAGATGATTGGTAAAGTGAATTCATATTAGGATCATGACATTATGTTTGACTTAAGAAAAGTATTGGTATGAATTATAATGTGTTTTTAGTGAAGACTAAGTGTGCAAAACTTTTAAAGTCAATATGTTATGTGCAAGTGATGAGTGCATTCCTATATGCAACTCTAAGTGTATCGAATGTTATATGTGCATGGGGTAGTTATGGGATAGAATAGCATGATGATTAAATAAATAATAAGTATTGAATTAAATATTATGTTAGAGCTTAAGGATTTTAGAGGTTCAAGGGCTATGAGTACTAGGAGTGAAGGAACCACAAGGTGAGTAAACATTATGTTTCAAGTTACAAGTGCAAGCTATCATGTTTTATGAACCTTTTATATTTTGAAACCCAAGTTCTTCTCTATTTTAATGATTCTTTGTAAGCTTGAGTTGCTAAAGGACAATTAGTCCAAAACTATTTTTGATTATCCAATGATAATACCTTTTTGATATTTGCCCTAACTTATATTCTTTTTGGAACTACACTATTGTTCATCTTTTGTTAAATAAGCTAAACTTCTATTGCTATTATGTTACATGTGATTGTATCCTTCAATGCTATTATTACCTTTATATGTTATGAATTATGTTATGAGTTATGTGTAAACATGGCAGCAGCTTTCACTTTATATGTTATGAGTTATGTGTGAACATAGCAATAGGCTTCACTTTACCTGTTATAAGTTATATGTGAACATGGCAGCAACCTTCACTTTACATGTTATGAGTTATATGTGAACATGGCAACAGCCTTCACTCTACATGTTATGAGCTATGTGTGAACACGGTAGCAACCTTCACTTTATAAGTTATAGGTTATGAGTGGATACAACAGTAGCCTTTATTCTATATATTATGAGTTATAAGTTGATTTCTATAAACCTAGTTAAATTGCAAGCCATGAACTGTGAATCATAAATTTTGAACGATGAGATATGAAATCTTCTAAGGGATATATGTTATTGTATAAGTCATATTGTTTACTCATTGAGATCATCTATCTAACCCCTTTTGCTTGTATGGTTCTAGATGGGCATTATAAGGAGGCAAGGTGATCGCTCAAGCTACATACTCTGCTTGGGAAAGTTCTATGTCAAAATTATAATAATACCATACTATGATAATTCTTTAGATGCTCTAGAAGTTATTATGGGAACTTTATTTTGGAATATTATGCCGGTGACTTTATTTGGAGTTTTATTATTATTTCTTTATGGATTGTATTAAAGTGTATTTTTTATTTTCCACAACTTAAAGTTTTTCCTTTACAAAAGGTTTTTTTTTTTTAAGTTAATGTATGGGGTTTTTATATGATCCTAAGCAGTATTTGTATATGTATAAATGGGTTCTACAGGCGTGGTTGACCTTATGTCTCCCTATGTTCTAGGACTGTCATATCTCTAAAGTTGAGATGTGACAGTTCGCAATGGTCAAGTGGCATAAAGAAGCATCATATTAAGTGGCTTAATATTCAATAGGCATTTCATGCTCGATGCGAAATTGGGATATTTCAATGAAAATGATTTCATCAACAATGGTTCATAAAATATGGCACATGACATATCATATTATTAAGTACTCACTTTGGACTCCTTTGCTCTTATTTATTTTTAACTTGATGCTAGTGGTGCTTCTTACACTCTTGGACAATGTCCTTATCCTTGTCTTTATATTCTATGTATTCGCATTTTAATTACACATCAATCACTTCCTTATTATGATATTAGTTTAATTTAGCTTAACTTGTTAACACTTTATCTTGTTCATTATAGTACTAACTTGTTACTTTTAAGGTCAAGACACCATATACATATACTTGTTACTATTTTTAACACGTTCCCTTAATTATTTTCCAAATAGCCAAAAGTATTCACTTAAGGAAAGATAATTCCTTTCCTTCCAATTTCACATTTCAACTTCTTAATAGTTAATTAAAATCATTTCTATCTATTGAATTTCAAAATTAACATTATACAAATCATGTTACACCATTCTTAAGATTAATTCCCCCTTTAAATTCAGGAATTGACGTTCAATACTCAAAATATCTAATTTTTTCATTAACCCTAGAATTTGGAGAAAACCATTAATTACTTATCCAATCCTTAAATTAATCATAGATTCAGTAAAATAACACTTAGATAATCAATTCCCAACAATTATTTTGAATTGATTCACTTTTATTCATAAGAACCCTAACTTGTCCCACTTAGATCAAATTTGTGGAAAACTTATAATTTCTCATCAAATATTCAAATTAGTTATAGAGATATGAAATTAACATAAGATAAAACCTATGTGATCATTTAGTTGTCAATATCTAGCATTAGAACACCAAGTTTCCTTTTAAACTAAATTCATGCTACTAAGACTTTCAAGTCTTAAATCAATCTTCTAAAATTCACTTTAACACTTTCAAATCATTTTTCACCATCAGAAATGACTTTAGATACCTTTAAATGAAATTTAGAACACTTCATTGCCATTTTCTTAGGTTGGCCAAATTCTATATGTAAAAGAAAAGGAAGGTTTTTTTATAACTATAGTACCTAAATCATGTTTAGTATAATGAATAAAGAAGATGATTATAATTTCTTACCTCGGATAACTTTGATTTGCTAAGATTCTTTCTTGATTTTGGATGGAGAGAATTTTCTCTTGGTTGGTGTGAGTTTTTGATGTAGAGATTAGCAAAAATGATGTTCTCAACATAAATTTGGACATATATATATATATATATATATATATATATATATATATATATATATATATATATATATATATATATATATATATATATATATAAAATAAGTTGAATGGTCAGGATTTGAACATCTCTAATCCATTGGCTATAACTTAATAACAATGTATAGCTATTATGTAATCACATGAATGGCTAGGATCTTATCTAGGTTGATGATGTTCATCATGTGGTATGCAAAGAGCAAAAAAGTATCTTGACTTTTACGTAGGAAGGATGAGAATTCAAGTTGTTTAAGGATTTGACTTAGTCAATTTTTGGTGGCTTCTTACTCAAATTTTGGAGCTAGCTCATCCCACACCCATTTAACTATGGTTACCTATTTTTAACTGTAGTTAAGGCTTCCATTCATCCATTTATAGGACTTATGGGCTGGCCATTTAATGGGCTTAGGCCTTTGGAGTCCAAAAGCCCATTAAAAAATCCATATGTGTACATTTCAAACAATGTAACTTAGCAAAATTTTCATTTCATTTCTTTTCCTTTAGTACACATATTTCCACATTTTAATGTCACTACACACTCTAGACATTGTTAAATAAATTCTATACACATTATAATGTGCATTTACTAGCCCTTCAATAGCATTGTTCAAGTATGTATATCATGTAAGCTCAGTAGGTCAAATTAAGTTTGACTTCTATTATGGCATTGTAACTTTGATTGAAATCAACTTCTCATGTCACTATTATTATCTCCTAATGACTTAGAAGATGCCAATACCCATTCACTAGCACTTTAGATTCATATCTCAAATAAATTATTAACATAGTCACATTAAGTTAAACTCGGTTTGACTTTCATTTTATCATGGAATTGCTTATCGAAATGGATTGCATTCTTTACTCATTATCACATTATTTGTTAAAATTACTTCTTATGGTATTCTTATAATTCTTAATATGCTAAAAAGACCTTTAGTGATATAGAAGATGAACATTATGGTGTTATTATTGCTAACTCTAATAGGTTAAGGAAACCTTGGGTATTACATCGTGTTTTCAGCTTAGCGAGCATTTTTCTTTTCCTTCTTTTTCTTTTTTTTGGGTATTTTTTTATATGGACAAAAGAAATTAAGTAAAGAATATCATAGGAATAGAGGAAATAAAAATGGGATGTAAACAATTTATAATTTGGACCGTACCCGAGTTAGGCTGCCTATGTATTCCTTACATTTTTTTCCTATTTGTCATTTTCCTTTAGAGAGAATTAGGTCCACATATTTTTTATTACATAGGCATGAAAAATAAAAATGAAATGTGGATGTTTTCTCTAGATGAAGTGCCGCTTCAGTTGATTGTCACATCTTAATTTTGTAAATTTGATGGTCCCAGGACATAGGGAGACATAAGGTCACCCACACTTATAGAACCTTCTCATACATGGTTAAACACTGTCTAGGATTGTACCAATACCTCACACATTAACTTGAATAACCAATAATAAAGGAAATCTTTAACTAGCAGGAGAATAGTTTAATAAACTTATAATACAATCTATAAGAAAAGATTAGTTCTAAACTCTAAAGATCGTCAAATAAATATTGTTTCAAAATAAACTCTCAAATAAGAACTCCAGAGCCATCTAAGAGTGATTCTTACATATCATAATATAACAATAGACTAGAATAAGGAATTTTCCTAAGTGGAGTAGATTGCTTGAGTTATCACCTTGCCTCCTCATAATGCTCATTTGAAAACCACACAAGAAAAGGGGTGAGATAGATGATCTCAATGAGTAAATAATAAAACTTGTACAATAACACATATCCCTTTATCATGGTTGATAATTCATAATTCATGGTTTGCGATTTAGCAAGGTTCATAGAAATCAAACTTGTAACTTGTAGAGTGATGACTTTTTCCTTATTCACTCAAAAGAGAGGTGGCATCATACTAAATTCTAACTCCCAACTTGTAAAGAAGCGTGAGGCTGATCAGGCCCCATGGCTAGAATCACCCTTTCTAGCTGAGGTGGATACACTACCCCGATCCATCGGGTTAAGACCATGTGCACAGTTTCTGATGATTTCCCACATCAGCTCTAGGATTTCTGCATAAAAGGATTCATAGGTACCATAGCTAGAGCTAATGGCAATAACTTATAATAATAATATTGAAGAATGTAATAACATGTAATATAATAGTAATAGAAGATTAGCTTATTTAATAAAAGATAAACAACAGTGTGGTTCTAGAAAGAAAGTAAGGTAAGGTAACAATCACAAAGGTTCTTTCTTATTATTGAATAAACAATAATAGTTTTAGACAAATTGTCCTTTAGCCACCGAAGCTTAATAAAGAAATCATATAATTATAATTTATGATAAAAAGGAACTTGGGTTTTAAGAATCTCAAAGGTTCATATATCATGATAACTTATAACATGAACATAATGTTTACTCACCTTGTGGTTCCTTAGCTCCTAATGCCTGTAGCCCTTGTACTTCTAACAATCCTTAAGCTCTAACATAACATTATAATTTCATGCATAGAATTTGCTTAACATCATGCTATCCTAACCCATAACTATCCCATGCACATATATCATTCATATATATATTTGGAGTTGGTGCAACTCATCACTTGCACATAGAAGTGCACTCATCACTTGCACATAATATGCTAACTTTTAAGTCTTGCATGCTTTGCCTTCTTATGCTCGCATGAAATCATATAATAACTCATACAAAGACTTTTCTAAAGCCAAACACAATAAATCATGATCTTAATATCAATTCAATTTAACTTTCAACTTGGTACACTTAACACTTTCTATATATATCAACTTAACAAGTAAACCTTAAAAGAGTCTTACTCGTCTTCATTGACCTAATCATACAATCAATCTCATAGCCAATTTAAGGTCATTAATTCTTAATTAACACATTATAAAGCCTAATTCACATTCACTTAATCATGTACACATATTAATCAAATAAGACAATTAGGGTTTTGGAAACCATAGGTAGGCCGAAACACTCTATGTGTTTCCTAAAGCTATTCCTTCAACCAACATGCAATTAAATCATGTATCATTTATATATACATATTAATAATCACTAAAATGTATCTTACTATCATATCGCAATTTTGAAGATATGACGGTCCTAGAATATGGGGAGATATAAGGTCGCCCATACCCCATAGAACCCACTCATGTACATATAAATACTGCCTAGGATTGTACCGAAACCTCATGCATTAACTTGAACAACTAGTAATAAAGGAAATCTTTAACTAGCAGAAGAAGAGTTTAAAAATACTTTAAATATAATCTATAAGAAAAGAATATTTAAGGCTCTAAATAAATCATCGAAGGAATAATGTTCCAAAAAGAAACTGCCTAAACAAGAACTCCCAGAGCATCTAAAAATGACTCTTCATATCACAGTATAATAATAAACTTAGAGAAGGAAATCCCCTAAGAGGAGTAGATTGCTTGAGCTATCACCTTACCTCCTCATAATGCTCACCTGGCAACCACACAAGAAAAGGGGTGAGATAGATGATCTCAATGAGTAAATAATATAACTTATACAATAACACATATCCCTTTAAAAAGGTTCATAACTCATGGTTCATAGTTTGTAATTTAGAAAGGCTCACAGAAATGACACTTATAGCACACAACACAGAGTGAAGGCTGTTGCCATACTCACTCGAACACATAAAGGAGAGGTGGCATTATACCAAATTCCAACTCTTATCACATAAGAAGCATGAAGCTAATCAAGCCCTTTTTTAGCTGAGGTGGATATACTACCCCTATCCATTAGGTTAAGACCATGTGCACAAGTTCCAATGATTACCCGCATTGGCACCAAGATTTCTACATAAAAGGGTTCATTGGTACCATAGCTAGAGCTAATGGCAATCACTTATAATTATAGCATTGAGGAATGCAATCACATGTAACATAGTAGCAATAGATGTTTAGCTTATTGAACAACAGATAAACAATAGTGTGGTTCCAAAAAGAATATATGGTAAGGCAATAATCACAAAGGTTCTTTCATGTTAATGAATGATCAATAATAGTTTCAGACCAATTGTCCTTTGGCAACCAAAGTTTAACAAATAATTCATATAATTATAATTGAAAATAGAAAAAAACTTGGGTTTCAAGAATCTCAAAGGTTCACATATCATGATAACTTGTACTTATAACATGGACATAATGTTTACTCACCTTGTGGTTCCTTAGCTCCTAATTACTGTAGCCCTTATACCTTTATCAATCCTCAAGCTCTAACATAACATTATAATTCAATACTTAGCATTTGCTTAACATCATACTATTTTATCCCACAACTACCCCATGCATATATATTATTCATATATACTTGGAGTTGCACTCATCACTTGCACATAACATATTAACTTTTAAGTCTTTCACACTTTGCCTTTTTAGGCTCACATGAAATCACATAATTACTCATACCAAGACTTTTCTAAATCCAAATACAATAAACCATGATCTTAATATCAATTCAATTTAACTTCCAACTTGTCACACTTAATACTTTTCATATACATCAACTTAATAAGTAAATCTTAAAAGAGTCATACTTATCTCCTTTGGCCGATTCATAGAATCAATCTCATAGTCAATTTAAGATCATTAACTCATAATTAACATATCATAAAATCTAATTCACATGTCTCTTAATCATATACACATATTAATCAAACATGACAATTTGGGTTTGGAAACCCTCTCTATAGCCAAATCACTCTAGGTGTTTCCTCAAGCTACTCCTTCATCCAACATGAAATTAAACCATGTATCATTCATATACACATGTCAAAAATTATTAAAATATATCATATAAAAATTATAGGCCTTGGGATCAAAATCCCAAGGTAGGCTGAATCCTCCTAACCATGGAAAATCATGGATTTTCTTGCTTTTCACACTTTCTGATCATTATAGTAATATGTAAACACATAATTTAAACCAATATTTTTCTTCTAAAAATAACAAAAATCAGTTTAGAATACATTAACATACAAATTGGCATGCCCCTTCATGCAAATGCATGAAAATTTTAACTTTTAGGTTCTAGGGTTCACCTTTGGTGAATTTGCAAAGAAAGAGTTGTGTTTACAGTTAAAAATCGATTTCTCCTTCAAATAAAACACCTAGACTGATTAAACATCAATAAAAAAAGTAAATATATAGCCCCATATGGATTTCTCATGGTTAGTTTTATAAAAATCAAATAGTAGCTTGAAAGAAGAGAAAAACTTATGAAGACGATTGCAAAATCGCAAGGTTTGGAGGCACCATAGGAATTTCAGTTGAGAGAGAATTTTTGAGAGAATATTCTTTAAAAATTTTATGGGAAAATAGAATGGAGGCTGCCTAAACTCATGGGGCCAAAATTTAGGTTAAAATTAGGGTTATGGTGCAAAAACTACATGTTTGCCATTAATGAGGTAGGTTATAAGGGTTTTGGTGTAGTGGACTTTTTGGTAAGTTAGGCTTTTAATCTAATTTATGGGATGTTTATAAATAATTAAAAATAAAATCTTTTGCTTCTTATTTTCATTAAAATCCCCCTAGAAATATTTAATTAAAAATATTTTAAAAATACTCATAAAATTATTTTATGTTTAAAAATCATTTTGTGCATGGAAATTCACTTTATATGTAATAAATTAATTTATGCATATGCACTTCACATAAATCACCTATTTCACATTAAAAAATTATATTATGCATATTGAAAATAATCTAACATACCACATACTCATCCATCACATAGCATATGAATTTTCATAAAAGCACACACTTTATCATAATGGCTCTAACTTCAAGTGAATTATCATGAAACTCCTAGGGTGGGTGTGAGTTGTTACATTCTTCCCCCCTTAAAAGAAATTGATCCTTGAATTTAGACACTTACTCATACATTCTTAAAAAACTGGGGATGCTTCTACTGCATCCCTTCCTCGGCTTCCTAAGTACACTCATCTATTCTATAATTACACTAGTGGACCTTATTCATAGGTATTTCCTTGATACACAAATTTCTCCACATCCTTAGTTCGAAATTCTACTTGCTTCTCTCTATCATCAATACATGCTCTATGCTCATATAGCCAATCCATTCCTAAGATCACATCAAATTCTAATACAACAAGTTCTAACAACTCCACAGGAAGATTCCATTCGTCAATGTCTACCTCACAATCCTTAAACACATACTTTACTTCCATTATTTCTCCCGAAGGAGTTGACAGTACTAAGAGTTCATTAATTAATTCCTTATCTCTACCCTAACTCTTAACCAAATGCAGGGACACAAATGAGTCCGTAGCACTAGGATCTATCAAACGTGTTGCACTAAAAGTTTGAATGGGAATTAGCCCTAATAGGTCGAGCACTTGTGTGAACCATCTTTTTTTAAATCACACTAGATTAACATTCTTCCTTTGACTATACTTGATTTTTACATAAGTGACAGAGAAATCCCTACCTTTCTTGTTGTTCTAGTCTATATGGCAGCATCTAAGCCATAAATTTCTTAATATAATTCACTTAATTCATACCATATACTTATGTCTATATAATGTAACTAATTTATTTCATTCTCATACTAGTCATTGCTAAACATCATTTCTCTTCTTATAGCATTATATAATTATCATTTAATAATTCCATATAATTCACATATCAAACCATTGTCAGATGTAAGCATTTCATATTGCATAACATTATACATATCAATCATTAATCTAAGTTGGATCAAAACTTAGTCAACTTCTCTTTCTAATCCACTTAACCCCACTATCAAATTATCATACTGACCATGCATTTAACATGAGAGCCATCATATAATGTCACATCATAGGACATATATCACATAGCATATATCACATATCATGGTATGTATCATATATCCTAATCATGTAACACATAACTTATAGCATAATGAGCTTTCCTATCATTTTAAAAGTCAATCATCTCCTAGGTAATAGAAGGTAAAACCTAGGCCAAATAGCTAAGTAGTCATATAATATCATTTACATTATATAATTCCTATGCCACTAGGCTAATAGTTACCAACTACTAGTAGGAGTCTTAGTTGTGTCCCCTATTCTTGGCTCATTGCCCTTGAAGTTGAGATGGTCTAGGTTGTGGAGGCACCAAGGTCACATTTTTAGAATTTCCCTTTTGCAAGTAGTTTTTGATGAAGTGGCCAATCTAACCACATCTCAGACATATGCCAGAGACTTTTTAGCAAACTCCAGGATGCTTCTTGCTAAAGGAATGGTGGAGCCAAATGCGGCAGAAGTAAGGTGGTGGGGTGAAATTTCAAACATTTTAAAATTTCACTTCACCCAATTTTGGTCCAAACATCCATTTAAGCAATCAATTAATTTGTGTGTAAAACACATATACATATAAAGAAGAAGGAAGTGTAATCATATTACCTCTTGTAGGTTCCTTCTTTCTTTATCAAAGAGCTTCCCAAGTATGAAGCCTGTAGATCATCCACACCTAGCTCACCTCCATGTTTTCCATTTGGTTTCTTAGGTGTTCTTGAATCCCTCTCTTGATTGCCCAAACTTGATTCAAGATCTTCCCCAAAAACCTTTAGGAAGACAAGGTTTCTCTTTGATTTATTTTGGAATAAATATATTTCAATTTGCAAGCATTTGTCTTTTTATAAAGAACAAAGAAGAGAATTGAAGATCAAAAGAGAATTGAAGAAATATTTTCTTCATTTTTCTTTCTCTCTCTCAACTTCTCTCTCTAAAATGCTTCAAAATGAAAATGATGTTCACTCTATTTGTAACATAAAAACTCAAAGCTTTTATATCATTCTAAGACTTAACCTTTAAATCTTCATAAAGACTTAAACACCCTTTAGCTCATCATGTGGTGAAGGGGCAAAGTTGACTTTGCCTTTTCAAATGGTGAAATTACCATTTTATCTTTTTAAGGGCAAAATGGACATTTCAACTAGCTAAAAGAAGTAATTACAATTTTAACCTTAGTAGAAAATTCTCTAGCCCCTAAACCCATCACATGGGATTATGAATAGTGAATTTTCTCTAATCTCTAATGTAATAACCCACACCCACCCTAGAAATTTTCGTGACAATTTGCTTGACATAAAGCTATTAAGACTAAAAATGTGCTTTTATGAAAATTCATGGGCTATGCGATTGATGAGTATGTGGCATGTTAAATTAATTTTAATATGCATAAAATGAGTTATCATTGTGAAATAAATAATTCATATTAAGTGCATTAGCATAAAATAATTTATTTTACATAAAATGAATTTTCAAGCAAAAAAACGATTTTTAAGCATAAAATAATTTTATGAGTATTTTAAAATAATTTTTAAATAAATGTTTTGGGGGAAATTTTAAAGAAAATAATCAAAAAAATATTTTATTTAATTTACATATAATCAGCCCTAATTAATTAAAAAGCCCAAATACCCAAAAGCCCACTACACCAAAACATTCCTAACCTAGCTCATTAATGGTAATCTTAGAAATTGTCCAAAATTCTACATATATATTATGAAAATTTGGCCAGTCCTTCATTCTAGTAGCCACCATTATATTATTTAATTATTTTGATAGAAAAATTATCTTAAAATTATTCTCTCTATCGAAATTTAAAAAATACCTTTAAACTTTGCAACAGTTTCATAAGTTTTTCCCTTCCTTTCAATATATTGTTGGATATTTAAATTAGTACATGAGGTATGATCCTAGGCATGATTTGTATGAGTATAAGTGGGTTTTATGGGCGTGGGTGACCTTATGTCTCCCCATGTTCTAGGAAAGTTATGTCTCTAAAGTTGGGATGTGACAAAGGTAGTATCAGAGCTATTGTTCTACCTTGCTTGAGGACTGCAACCTAGAGCACCTCATGTGGCTTGCAAGAGGACATGGAGAGAGATGTTTGAGAAGGCCATACCTATGATCCACCTGAAGAGAGAAAAGACCCTTGATGAGGAGGACCCCATAGAGTGTCAAGGTTATAAATGGATTCAAAGTAAGATGCAAAATTTGAAAGAGACTATTCGAAACTGAAGGAAGAAAATTAATGTCTTAGGTCCTTAGTGCATGCTCTAAGAAGGGATTTAGAGAAAAGGCATAAGGCTGAAAGAGCTGAGCATGCTGAATGTGAATAAAAGAGTAGGCATAAGGGCAAATGTTACAGAGGCCAGCATAGAGGGGGAGGAGGAGGTCTAGGAAAGGAATCTTCACTTACAACTGCAATACCTAGCAAGAATAATGGGCAATCGAAGTAGCTTCATGCTTGTTGCCATTGTGGCCAAAAAAATTCTAGGGTTTATCGAAAGGCCTTTGGCTCATGTTTGAGGTGTGGACAGATGGATCACTTCATCAAGGATTGCCTTTAGATAAGGAACTCGGGAAATGTGGCCTCGACACCTCCACCACCTGGTCCATCACAACCTCATGGGCAAGGAGCCAAGAATAAGAGACATAATTGACACTTCCACTTGTAGATGGTAACAATTAACTTAGGGGCATAGGACTTATATGATATGAATAATATTATTTGATTGCTTAGAGACTTAGTATGGATTTATTATATGAAATGATTGACTTTAGACGATAAAGATCTCATTATGTTATAAGTTCTGTGTCATATGATTATGATACTTAATACATGCCATGATATGTGATATATGCTAGGTGATATATGTCCTATGATGTAATATTATTGTAACAACCCACACCCATTTTAAGAGTTTTCATGACCAATTTGTTTGACTTAGAACTATTAAGGCTAAGTGTGTGCTTTTATAGGAATTTATGTACTATGAGATTGATCACTATGTGGCATGTTAGATTAATTTTAATATGTATAATATGAGTTATTATTATGAAATAGATGATTTATATGAAGTGTATTAGCTTAAAATAATTTATTTTACATAAAATGAATTTTCATGCAAAAAGGCAATTTTTAAGCATAAAAAAATTTTACGAGTATTTTTAAAATATTTTAAATAAATATTTTGGGGGGGGATTTTAATGGAAATAATAAGAAAAATATTTTTATTTTAATTACCTATAATCAGCCCCAAAATTAAATAAAAAGCCCAAATACCCAAATGCCCACTACACCAAAACACACCTAACCTACCTCATTAAGGATAAACTTGGAAATTGTCCAAAACCCTAAATATTTAAATGGAATTTCAGCCAGCCCTTCATTTTAGCAGCCACCATTCTGTTATTTCATAATTTGACAAAAAAATTCTCTCAAAATGATTCTCTTTATCGAAATTCACAAAATACCTTCAAACTATGCCATTTTGCGACTATTTCGTAAGTTTTTCCTTTCCTTTCAATTTGCTATTTGAATTTTATGAAACTAATCATGGGAAAATTATTTTGAGCTGAATATTTACTAATTTTGATTAATAAAATTTGGCTTAGGTGAATTTTTGAGAGAGAAATCAATTTTTCTATCAAAAACACTAACCTTTTTATGCGATTTCACCAGAGGTGAATCCTACAACTCAAAATTGAAATTTTCATGCATAAACACTACAAAGGGGGGTGGCAATTTCTGAATATTTGTTTTCTAAATGGATTTGTGATGTGTTTAGGTGAAAAATATCGAATTAAAACATATTTTTGCATATTACTGCAATGACCGAAAAGTTTCAAAAAACAAGAAAATTCAAGGTTTTCATTCTAGAACTTAAAAGTTAGAAAATTCTATGATTACATATGTTTGTGGCTACCAATTTGCATATGATGGAATTTTAAACTGATATTTGTTTTGTTTAGATGAAAAATAATGATTTAAATCATGTGTTTACATATTACTATAATTAATGGAAAGCGCGGAAAGCAAGAAAACTCATGATTTTCACTCTAAATTCTAAACTTGGAATTTTCATATATAAGAAATATCTATGGCTGCCAATTTGTGTGTAATGATTTTTTAAACTAATATTTGTTGTTATTGAATGAAAAATAATGGTTTAAATCACATGTTTACATATTGCTATATTGACCGAAAAGTACAAAAAATAAGAAAACTCCTGGTTTTTCATCCTAAAAACTAAAGTTAGAAATTTTCATGCATATGGATTTATATATGTGCCAATTCCTACATAGTTATTTTCTAAAATGATTTTTGTTTTTTTTACATGAAAAATCTTGGTTCAAACCATGTTTTTATATATTACTGTAATGAACGGAAAATGCAAAAAGTAAGAAAAATGCATGTTTTCCATTTAATAGAGATTTCGGCCATTGTTGGAATTTTTATCCCAATGTTTATAATTTGTATATGATGTATATTGTTGATTATTGACATGTATGTATAAATAATAAATAGTTAAATTGCATGTTGATTGAAAGAATGACCCTAGACAAGGCTAAAGACAATTTGGTATACTTGAGGTATTTTAACCTTATGTTGTGATTGCAATGTGAACTTGATTGGGTAATATGGAAATAGGTTTTATGATGAGTCAATAATGAGTTTTTGATCTTGAATTGATGAGGAGATTACTTGAATAAATTGGGCATAAAAAATAGGCATGACATTTGAAAGGTTATTTGTTAAGTTGACATATATAAAAGTGTTAAGTGTACTAAGATGATTATTAAAGTGAATTAATATTAAGATAATGATATTGTGTTAACCTTAGAAAGGTATTGACATGATTTGTAATTTGTTTTCATATAGGCCTATAAAGGCTAAGTGTACAAGACTTTTAAAGTCAACATGTTATGTGCAAGTGATGAGTTCACATTGATGTGCAATTCCAAGTGTATGTGAATATTATATGTGCATGGGGTAGTTATGGGATAGGATAGCATAATGATTAAATAAATACTAAGTATTAAATTAAATATTATGTTAGGACTTGAAGATTATTAAAAGTCAAGGGTTATAAGTATTAGGACCAAAGGAACCACAAGGTGAGTAAACATTATGTTATGTTATAAATATGTGATATCATGTTATGTGACGTTTGATATCTTGAAACCCAAGTTCTTTTCTATTTTAATGATTTCTTTGTAAGCTTGGATTGCCGAAGGACAATTGGTCCAAAACCATTTTTGATTATCCAATGATAATACCTTTGTAATTATTGGCCTAACTTATATTCTTTCTAGAACTACACTGTTATTTATCTTTTGTTTGATAAGTTAAACATCTATTGTTATTATGCCACATGTGATTGCATTTCTTCAATGCTATTTTATAAGTGTTTACTATTAGCTCTAGCTATGGTACCATAACCCTTTTTTATGCAAAAATCCTCATACTGATGTGAGTAATCATCGACTATGTGATCCTTGTACCGATGCGAGTAATCATCAGCTATGTGTTCGAGTGATTATAGCAATAGTCTTCACTCTATATATTCAAGTGATTATGGCAATAGCCTTCACTCTACGTGTTTGAGTGATTATGGCAACAGCCTTCACTTTATGTGTTCGAGTGATTATGGCAGCAGCCTTCACTCTATGTGTTATGTGTTATAAGTGCAATTTCTATGAACCTTTCTAAATTGTAAACTATGAATCATGAACTATGAGTTATGAGTTATGAGCCCTTTCTAAGGGATATGTGTTATTGTATAAGCCCTATTGTTTACTCATTGAGATCATCTATCTTAGCCTTTCTTCCTTATGTGGTTCCAAGTAAGCATTATCAAGAGGCAAGATGATCGTTTAAGCTACCTACTCCACTTGGGAAATTCCCTTGTTAAAGTTATAATAATACCATACTATGTTGAGTTCTTAGATGTTTCAAGAGTTATTATGGGAACTTTAGTTTGGAATATTATGCTGGTGACTTTATTTGGGGTTTTATTATTAATTCCTTATGGATTGTATTAAAGTATATTTTTTAAACTTCTACAACTTAAGGTTTTTCTTTTGTAAAAGGTTTTTAAGTTAATGTATAAGGTTTTGGTATGATCCTAGGCAATCATTGTATATGTGCAAATGGGTGCTACAGGCATGGGTGACCTTATGTCTCCCCATGTTCTAGAATCATTATATCTTTGAAGTTGGGATGTGACAATTATATGATGGGTAGTAATGTTAAATGCATGGTAAGTAGGATAATTTAATAGTGGGGTTAAGTGGATTAGAAGGAGAAGTTGACTAAGTTTTGATCCAATGTAGATTAATGATTGATAGGTGTAATGTTGTGAGGTATGAAATACTTACATGTTACAAAGGTTTGATATATGAATTATATGGAGTTATTAAATGATAATCTTGATTGATGCCATAAGAAGAGAAATGATATTTAGTAATGATTAGTAAGAGAATGAAACAAATCAGTTACATTATATATATATATATAAGTATGTGGTAAGAAGTAAGTGAAGTACATTAAGGAATTTGTGGCATAGATGCTACCCTATAGATAAGGACAACAAGAAAGCTAGGGATTTCCTTATCACTTATGTAGATATCAAGTATAGTCAAATGAAGAATATTAATCTAGTGTAATTTAAAAGAGGAAGGTATTATTCCAATTCAAATTTTAGTGCAGGAAGCTTGACTGATTATGGTGTTACATATTTATTTGCGGCTCCATATTTTGCTAAGAGTCTCAGTAGAGATAAGGAATTAATTAGTGAACCCTTAGTAGTGTCGACCCTTTTCAGAATAATGATGGAAGTAATGTATATGTTTAAGGACTGTGAGGTAGACATTGAGGGATGAAAACTTCTAGTGGAATTATTAGAACTTAATGTATCAGAATTTGATGTGATCTTAGGAATGGATTAGCTATATTAGTATAAAGCTTATATTGACTATAGAGTAAAGCAAATAGAATTTTAAACTAAGGATAGGGAGAAATTTATGTATCAAGGAGATATCTATGATTAAGGTCTACTAGCATAATTGTGGAATGGATGAGTATACTTAGGAAGCCGAGGAATGGAAGCTATATAAGCATCCCTAGTTTTCAAGAACATATGAGTAAGTATTGAAATTCGAGGATGAATTTCTTTTAAAAAGGGGGAGACATAAAAGGATAAGTATTCTCAAACTTGTAATGATGATAAAAGGATAAGTATGATGCTAGTCGAGATTCTTTAGTGATGAGATTCCTTTAAGTATATAAGCTGCAATTAGAGTGTAAGGATTCAAATTTTTATAAAGTAATAGATGATAAAGACATACAAACTATAAGTTTGGGGATTTATAAGGACTTGGTCCATGAGGGTATAAAATGATTTAATTCAAAATTTCAAATGATTTTGAGATAAAATGTTTTAGATTTGATTTGATTATATACTTGTGTCCAGTATGTCTATTTATATGCATTGAGTTTGCTTTACAAAATCATACATCATCAATCATACATCATGAACCGTATCAAGCATTTCATTAAGGCTGCATGTTACTGATGTGATGTAAAATGGTATAGATTTAGTGTTACTTCAGGTGCATTTTAGTTGCTTTTTAGGTATATGTTTAGTATATTATAATGCATTTTGTGTTTTATTCCCTTAATATTTATTCTACTAATATTTTCTCAAGATTTCTCCATAACTTGATGGTTTTGAGAGTATTTTATAAGTTTTAGTAGGTTATGGGAGGTATTGGAGGTTCCTAGAAGAGTTAAATATAGAAAGAAAGCAAAACTTTAGAATTCACTGGTGCCGAGTCGGCACCCTTCAACTGAGTTAGTGCTGAGTCTGCACCAATGCCTGCTTGCCAAGTTGTTGAATGTAGGGTGAGTTGGTGCTGAGTCGGCACACACCAAAAGACAGAATTCTTCATGAACAGTCTGCAATGTTTCGGTCATAACTTCCTCTACACAACTCGGATTGAAACAATTCAAGAGGCTATGGAAACTGATAAAAAGGCCTACAACTTTCATGAAGACCTCAAAGTCTAATTTTTCCATCTGAACTGACTGAAATGCCTTTGAAGTTTCTGAAGCAGTTATTAAGTGACTTTTCACAAAGTGTTGCATTTCTTTATGAAATGTTATGA
The DNA here is from genome assembly GCA_947687605.1 of Reutealis trisperma. Classification (NCBI taxonomy): domain Eukaryota; kingdom Viridiplantae; phylum Streptophyta; class Magnoliopsida; order Malpighiales; family Euphorbiaceae; genus Reutealis; species Reutealis trisperma. The sequence goes on along the minus strand of CANTUT010001059.1, from coordinate 182,373 downwards.
CTTTTAACTGTTCAAGGTCTTTAAATAGTTTAAGTTTCTTTTCTAAGAGACATCTAGAAAATCATAATACAAAGTAGATAGTATTTTATTAAGAAGAAAAAGAGAGATCTTATAAGTTTTAGCTCTTTCAAGTACAACACTTTGGGAAACTATTCTTGTATCAAGGCTTCTAATCTTGAAAAGTGCTAGTAAAAGATTTCTATAACTTTTCTTTACTTAATCTATTTTATTTCTTTGATGATTGAATGTTTAATTTTCTTTTTATAAGATATCTAACAATGCATCAAGGCTAAAGTACTTGTGGTTAGAATTGCAATGCAAATTTAGTCTATGAACTTCATTTTGATATTTTGTTAATCAATGATTAATTTGGCTTCAATTAAGTTCTAAATAGTTGTTATATATGCTTGATCACCATATGTAATATGTTAGTTAAGAATTTGCAATGAGAATTGGAATTTTGAGTGGAAAAGTAATTGATGTCACTTTAATTAAAAGATTAATTAGAATCTACTTCTAAAGGGATAAAAAGAATTAACATTGAACTTCATGGTTTTTGTTTACATTTACATTGACATGAGAATGTATGTAAGTCTATTCAAAAATACCTTTAATTGACTTAGAGATAAGCTTTTAAAGATTTCAGGTTAATTCTCCAATCAACTCATTCATAATCTTATTTTATATACATGTTAAAAGTTCATTGATTTAGATTTAAATTGTAATTCTAACCTGTTCTCTTGCTAGAAATTGTTTAATAACTTTGAATTATTTAGATATTAGTGATTTGTAGTTAAATTAGTAGTTAATTAGTTACTCAAACTCCAATTTTTCTTTGCCTATTCATCTTATTATTTGTTCGGTTAATAATAAATTCATCATTTTTCCCAGTGTTCGACCCCTTGCTCATTCTATATTTAGTCATGAGGACTAGGGTATAATAATTTGCCCACATCAGTTACATGCAAGGATGAAAATGTTTTGATTCTTACAAATGATTCTACACAGTTTTGAAAATTTAATAGTTTTGAATATACCTGAAAGGGGTTTGAGTCCTCTTGATGAGAAATGTTTTAAGGCATTAGATATAATAATGTTTAATTGAGGTTACTGGAAAATTTGATAGTGATCTTTAGCATGGGAAGAATTTTTTAATTGGGATAACCTAGAATGGCATAGAGTTGGAAAGATATAAGAGTTGCATAAAGATTTCATTGAATATTGATGGTATTAGAAGGTTTATTATTTTAATATGGATAAATTAAATGATTAGGAATGTGAAATATAGCAAGATGTAAGTGGAAAATCTAAAATGAGATGATATTATGAGCTAAATGTATAAAAATTATGAGGCATTAGGTAATTAAGTCATGATAATGATGTATATATTATACAAAAAGAGAGTAAGTCTGAAATATTTATAAGAAGTTTATTGGGATTATAAATGATAGAATGCAAGTTCATTTAGGACATGATATATATAGGAATGTTTGTTAAGTTTAAATATATTTTAATTGATGAATGAAGGGAGGGTAGAAATTGTAATGTTAGCAAGGTATTAAACACGAAAATATCTATTGAGGTTATAATAGATTAAGTAATAATTAGTAATATGGAAAGAGAATTATCAAATATCAATTAGAGTTATTAATTTGGAATTATCTATTGGATTCTTATATGACTAATGTGATAAATAATGAATGGAAGTATTGATTAAGGTATTAGTACAGATGTTAATAATAATAAAGATATAAGGAAAAGAAATGTTTGGAATTATATTTGATTGAAGGTGAAATTAAAAGTTCTATTACTTTTGTTTAAGGATAAGGGATACAAAATTATTAAGGATTAGTTCTAAGATTTGTTTGATCATGAGATTAACATAGGTGTAGCTTAAGCTGAAGGTTTATCAGTGTGATTTTTTGATAGATTGCGAGTATGTGCCTTACTATATTTGATATATTAATTGTAGTTAGATATTATGTTTGAGGGCATAGCAGAAGCGTGGTGGAGAAGTTAAGCAGAGTCTGTTATGCTATTACATTTGAAAATTCAAGGACAAATTTTTTTAAGGAGGGGAGAATGTAACAACCCACACCCACTCTAGGAATTTTCTTGACAATTTATTTGACATAGAGCTATTAAGACTAAGTATGTGCTTTTATGCAAATTCATGGGCTATGTGATTGATGAGTATGTGACATATTAAATTAATTTTAATATGCATAAAATGAGTTGTCATTGTGAAATAAATGATTCATATGAAGTGCATTAGCATAGAATAATTTATTTTACATAAAATAAATTTTCAAGCAAATAGGTGATTTTTAAGCATAAAATAATTTTATGAGTATTTTAAAATAATTTTTAAATAAATATTTTGGGAGAAATTTTAAAGAAAATAATAAGAAAAATATTTTATTTTAATTACCTATAATCAGCCCCAAAATTAATTAAAAAGCCCAAATACCCAAAAGCCCACTACACCAAAACATTCCTAACCTAGCTCATTAAGGGTAATCTTGGAAATTGTCCAAAACCCTACGTATATATTATGAAAATTTGGCCAACCCTTCATTCCAGCAACCACCATTCTATTATTTCATTATTTTTATAGAAAAATTCTCTCAAAATTATTCTCTTTACTGAAATTCACAAAATACCTTCAAACTTTGTGATTTCGCGACCATTTCATAAGTTTTTCCTTTCCTTTCAATTTGCTATTTGATTTTTATGGAACCAATCATGGAAAAATTATTTTGACCTAAATATTTACTGATTTTGATTGATAAAATTTGGCATAGGTGAGTTCTTGAGAAGGAAATCAAATTTTCTACTGAAAATACCAACCTCTCTACGCGATTTCTCTAAAGGTGAATCCTACAACTCAAAATTGAAAATTTCATGCATAAACACTACTGGGGGGGGGGGGTGATTCATGGATATTTGTATTCTAAATGGATTTTTGATGTGTTTAAATGAAAAATATCAAATTAAATCATATTTTTACATACTACTGTAATGATCAAAAAGTTGGAAAAACAAGGAAATTCAAGATTTGCTCCTTGCTTTGCAAAGTAAGTTGGGGAGTTTTTCCTTGATTCCTACCTGACTAGTTTAAGGCTTTCTACCACCAGTGTGTTTGTGGTAAGTCTCTTGCCTAAGGTTTGTGTCCGCCGCCCAAGGCTAGCCGCCGCCCGCCATCCCAGGCTAGCCGCCACCTGCCATCCAAGGCTAGCCATCGCCCGCCATCCAAAGCTAGCCGTTGCCTACCATCTAAGGCTAGCTGCTGCCCACCATCTGAAGGTAGCTACCACCTACCATCTAAAGCCAGCTGTCACCCAGCATTTGAGGTAAGCTTCGTTTCCCTTAATTTCCTTACATCTTTTAGTTAATTAATTAAATTGATTTATCTAGGTTGTTAGCTAATCAACTCAGTAATCAATTAAATTAATTAATTAACTCGACCCTCTTTTAATCAATCGATCAAAACATGATAAAGTGGATAGGCTAAACTAACCATTTCACAAGATGGGAGAACTACATGGGTTCTGATTCCTATTCAAAGGGATACGTAGGCATGCTTGGTTCAGGCATCGAATCTAATTAAAATTAACCAACTCTCTGCCCTTATCACCTTTTTCACTTACTTTTGTGTTTGTTTCTTTACTTTATTATTATAATTAGTTTAGGGAATGTGTGACTTCCCTAGAACCCATAAGAGTTAGAGGAGATATCTCCTAAGTTTGGATTTCATTGTAATATTAACTCTCTTTTATTTTAAATTCTAATTATGTATAAACTTTATGGGTTGAATGAAATTCTAATTATGTATAAACTTTATGCGTTGAATGATCATGCATATTATAAATTGTTCATGCATTTTAATTGTTCGTGAAATATATTTTAAGTCACTCTTATATTAATTGGCCAAACTTATTTTGTTAAATTAAATCGAAAACCTAGTCCCCGAATCCTCTTTGGTTTCGAGGCTAGTGATCCTTTTTCTTTTGGGTTATAATTGGAGTTAAATGGGTTTTTTCCTTATATTTTCCCAAATAAAAATAAATTAGGGTGACAACTCCTAAAAATAATTTTCAAACCTATCAAAGATAAGCCCGAGGGCTTCCTCATGAGTTTTTTCCCAAATGATCATTTCGATTCCCTTTAGCAAATCGAACCAGTACTGGAGCGAGGTCTTATAGCTGGCAACTCCATTAAGGACTAACTTTCTTTTAATAAAAGGAAAAAATAAGTGGACTACTAATTGGTTTAAAAAGTGTTTGGCCTTTTAATATGATGGTGACTTTGCATGCATTACTTATATAGGCTCTTTGCCATCCAACCTAGTTCTAGGAAAACAATGGATAGTGAGTAACATCGAATGGGTAACCCTCATTGGTTCTGTTCATCGATAGTGAAATCATTCACCTTGTGATGAATCCTTTGATCTTTTCAAAGATGTAATGAGTATGCACGTACTGTTGGACCCACGCGAGGCTCTTTGACTCACATATGGTTAGGTATATCGGTGCTCTAGTGTGACAAGTACCCAAATCAAGCCACCCTTACCTTTTCATGTAATGAACTTAAATCCTAGCCTTAGGTTGTATGTACTATAATTAGAACCTTGCATCTTTGCATTTTTATGAAATCTTTTCCTCATGCATCTTATGCATCTATATTGTATAACAAAACATGCATTCATCTTAAGTCTAGGTTTGTGAGGCCTCGCCCGAGCACCGGTTCGATCCGCCGAGGGATTAAAATGCTCTTTAGAAGAAACTCCACAATTGGAACTTGTTGTTAGTTCAAAAAATTGATTTTTGTAATTTGATAGTTAAAAAGTGAGTTGCCACTTTAATTTATTTATTTTTGGAAAAATTAAAGAAAACCCAACACGATTGACTCCAAAATTTGATTTATCCCAATGGAAAATGCACCAATCCACGAGTGACCAAGGAGGGCTCAGGGATCAGGTTTTGGTAATTACACAATTAAGAAAATGTTATTTTTCTTTAGTTTGGCTAAAAATACAAAATAACTCTTAAAAAATGAATTTCTGTGTGTGCATGAACAGGAATATAATGATAAATGAACAGATATGTATATATATATGATGTGATGGAATGACAATAACAAATAAATAGGCAAAATAAATCCTACTTAATTATTACAATATCAAAACAAATGAAATAGGAAGGATCTTTCCTCTAGCCTTTATGGGTACTAGGAAAAGCACACATTCTCCCAAGGTAAACTAAAAATAAAATCACAAATAAAGGATTCATTCAAATAAAATCAAAGCAAAGAGGAAAACAATATTGATAAAAAGATTTTAGAGTTGATGCCCTTCAGAATGGCAGCCTGTGTATCCTATTGAATAGGAATCAAACCCCATGCAGTTCTTCCTTCTTGCGAAGGAGGGGTTTAAAAATGTGTTGGTTTGCTTATTAACTTAATTCTGATTCTTAAATTAATAAGTTTTAGTTCTTTTCAGTTTTAGACCTAAAGAGAATTCTAGATCTGAATTTAGAATTTTAAAATAGGAAAAGGATTATACCTTTGCTTTTCTTGGCTTTCGAACGAATGGAACTAGTTTTGCTCCGGATCTCAACTCCACCTTGAATTCAAGGGAAATTTGGAATCTGGACCTAGAAACAACAAGTATGTTAGTATAAGAATGAATTTATTCTTTGAAATATGCCTTAACTGCTTTAAAATCTCTTGAATTGCTTTGGAATGCTTTGGAAGTCATCCCAAATGAGGTGGGAGGAGGCTCCTATTTATAGAGCTGCCAGAGGAGGTTCTGGCGGTATGGACGGCAGCGTTGGCATGTCCACGGCGGCACAACAGGACACCAATAGCACGAAATATGTGCCGCCTTCTGGGCGACATGGCAAACGTGCCTCCCAGATGACAGCATGCCACTTAATGCAGTTTGACCTATTTCTGTCCATTTCAGGCCCATTTTAGTTTTGATTTGAGCTTGGTTTGATCCTATGGGTTTGTAACTGAAAGACGATCGACTGGAGGTGAAAGATTCAGGAAATTTATTTTTTCAATGGGGCGCAGTCCCCTTGACCCCTGCCCGCTAACCAGCTAGCGGGACCGCCTTATGCATAGCGCCCTATTCCTAGTAGATGTCAAGCTGCAGTTGAATTAGGAGGTGCAAATGTGAGGGTTCACAGCTACCCCCTCATCAGAATTGGCTTTAAGGAAAAGGCGATTCTGATGACAGTGAACCTTGTGAAGAGATGCCATGTTAGACTTTGGGCTTGTGCTCTTGCAACATCAGATTTTTGGCTTATATATTCTTTTGCCATATCAGATTCTAGGCTATACCATGTTAGATTCTGGATTATACCATGTCAGACTCTAGGCTTATGATATCTACTTATGCTTATCCTATATGGGGACATTCATGTTTTATGCAAACTAAACCTTATGAAGGACAAATATAGTCTAAAGATATGAACCTTTCAGGAGAGGGCCCATAGGATAAATGAGGTTTTGTCAATGGCTATTAGTTTGACCTTGGCATTGGATGGTGATCTTCAATTGTTTGGAGATAAAGATGCTTTGGTCAATTTTAATCAAGGCTATCTGTTCTGCCTAAACTTTGAAAGATTTGGAGATTTGGTCCACCTGGGGAATTCAAATTGGTTTAGCAAGGTGATCTGTTTGGCCTTACTATTGGGGAAATTATGATCAAAGTTATTTGTTTGACTTTGATGTTTGGGAAGACTGGGATCAAAGCTATTTATTTGGCTTTGGTGGTTGGGAGGATTAAGGTCAAAATTATCTGTACGGCCTTATTGGTTGGAAAAATTAGGGTCAAAGCTATTTGTTTATCTTTAGTGTTAGGAAAGTTAGGATCAAAGCTATTTGTTCGGCCTTGATGTTAGGAAAGCTGGGATCAAAGCTATCTGTTCAGCTTTAGTGTTAAAACGATAAGGATCAAAGCTATCTGTTCGGCCTTAGTGTTGGGAAAGTTGGGATCAAAGCTATTTGTTCGGCCTTGATGTTAGGAAAGCTGGGATCAAAGCTATCTGCTCAGCCTAGATGTTAGGAAAGCTAGGATCAAAGCTATCTATTTGGCTTTAGTGTTAGAAGGATAGAGATCAAAGCTATCTGTTCAGCTTTAGTATTAGAAGGATTGGGATCAAAGCTACCTATTCAGCTTTGGTGTTAGATTTAGAGAAGGTTATGTCTCTAAAAGACGAGGGGTGTGGGAATTCTAATATGGGTGGCTCGATCTAGTTTGCCCATTGAAAGTTACAGTTGAGGATTAGTCCTTGTAGGGAAAGGTCTTGGCTAAGGAGGGTAGGTCTGGTGAAGGAAATCTATTTAAAAGGCTTAATATGATTTTGCCTTAAAGGAGATCATAGGCTTCATAAATGAAGGCTTTTTGGGAGTGGGCTTCATTGTGAAGGCTTTTGGGGGGTGGGCTTCATGGTGAAGGCTTTTGGATCTAAGCTTCATAGCGAAGGCCCTTTAGGAGTGGGCTCATAATCAAGGCATTTTAGGAGTGGGCTTTATGGTGAAGGCTTTTTTGGGAGTGGGCTTCATGGCGAAGGCTTTTTAGATTTAGGCTTATTGATGAAGGGCTCTGGATTTAGGCATCATGATGAAGGCTTCTTAGTTTGAAGGTTGAAACTTCTAGATTTAAGCTTCTTGATGAAGGCTTTTGGATTTGGGCTTCTTAATGAAGGCTTTTGGATTTGGGCTTCTTGATGAAGGCTTTTGGATTTGGGCTTCTTGATGAAGGCTTTTGGGTTTTGAGCTTCTTGATGAAGGCTTTTGGTTTTGGGCTTCTTGATGAAGGCTTTTGGATGTGGACTTCTTGATGAAGGCTTTTGGATATGGGCTTCTTAATGAAGGCTTCTGGATTTGAGCTTCTTAATGAAGGCTTTTGGATTTAGGCTTCTTGATGAAGGCTTTTGGGTTTGGGCTTCTTGATGAAGGCCTCTGGGTATGGGCTTCTTAATGAAGGCCTTTGGATATGGGCTTCTTGACGAAGGCTTTTGGATTAGGCTTCTTGATGAAGGCTTTTGCATTAGGCTTCTTGATGAAGGCTTTTGGATATGGGCTTCTTGATGAAGGCTTTTGGATATGGGCTTCTTAATGAAGGCTTCTAGATTTGAGCTTCTTAATGAAGGCTTTTGGATTTAGGCTTCTTGATGAAGGCTTTTGGGTTTAGGCTTCTTGATGAAGGCTTTTGGGTTTGAGCTTCTTGATGAAGGCTTCTGGATTTGAGCTTCTTGATGAAGGCTTTTTGGGAGATATGCCTCGACTTCTAGTTTTGCCAAGAAAACTAGATTTAAAGATGATAAGCCCTAATAGACTTGGGAATTTTGGTTTTGCTCATTTTAAGATTATGCCAAGGAAAGGGTGGCATATGGTATGATTTGCCAATGATGCTTGGAATGGAAAAATATGATTTCATAAAATTTGAGAATGGTTTGAGGATAGGCTGAAACTTCTGACAAGAATCATAGAGGTTGTATGATTTTGCTTTTTGTAGCATGAATCATGGAAAAGAACAAGTCAAGCTTTTCTTGTTATTTGAGATTGAAGAGTTGTAAATTGCACTAGTTGAAACAAAGAGCCCTTAGGAATAGTTAAAGGGCTAGTGGAAAATAGACTGGAGATATGTATAAGGGATTGTGCTTTAGTTCTTTGAGCCAAGTGATAGGACAGATTGACAGATGATGACATTTTTGGGAAGACATGCCCCCATTGTAGGATAAGAGCATAGAAGACTATATATCCTTTAGAGAATAAACCTCTGGTTAGGAAGGATGATAGATTGATTGAAGATGATTTAACAACTTTGGACATGATGGAAGGAGACTTGGATGGGCTTTCTCTCACTCTCTCTCTCCCTCTCTCTCAACTCTAACTTTTGCCTAAGCTGCCCTTTTTGGGTTTTCAACTTAGCGAGCTTGTATTTTGGGAGAAAACATTCCACCATGATTTAGGCTGCTGCTTTGAGGGGCTCTAGCTTTTGAATTCTAGATTTAACAAAAGGCCTTTTCTAAACTTGTTGCCCTTATTGAGGTGCATCGTTTGATTACCTAATGTGCAATAGGCAATTCCATTTGATTTGCTCTTTCTGCTTCAATTGTTTGATCAGAGGTCCATTACTTGACCTTCTTTGATTAGGAGCCGATGAAGCGATAGTTGATTTGTGAGCACCTCAAATTCTGATTTGTGCTAATTATGGTGGGTTTAATTGATTGTTCGGTCATCTCTTTTTTCCTCTTTCTCTCTTTTTTCTTCTCTCTTTTTTTTTTTGGTAAGCTCATCCATGTCAGACTAAAAAAGAAAATGAAAAGAAAATGTATATGCACTACTATAAAGAAAACTTTATTATAAGATGACAAAAGGAACCAATATGGTTAATGAGAAAAAAGAAAAATAAGACGACAAACTCAGACTCAGATTTGGACTCAAACTTTGAGATTTAGACTTGGACTCAAGTTTAGATTTGGAATTCAATCTCAGACAGGTCAGATTAGCTGAACTACTCCATAACATGCCTTCTAAGGCTGAGGTAAGGTGGGGTTGAGTCAGGACTAGATTCATCATCACTATTCAGGTTGGCGGTGGGGAATTTAGCTTGAAATGATGTACTTAGGATGCAATCTTCAACTTTTGAAGCAGTTGCAACTAAAGCTCTAAAGGTGGGTAGGTATTGTGTTAACAAATGGGCTTTGTAGGCAGGAAGTAGATTCTTGACAATGATATCTACTTGTTCTTGCTTGGTCAGCCTGTTTACCATTTGAGCAGCTTTAGCCCTCCACCTTGTAAGGAACATGGAAAAGGACTCATCTGGAAGTTGCTTTGTGGTTTCCAAATCCCTTCTTGTAATGTCCTCTTCACTATTATAGTGGTATCATTTGACAAATGCCTTGCAAATGTCCTCCCAAGTATGTTTTTAGGTATCATCCAAGTTAATAAACCATCTTAAGGCAGGATCAATAAGAGTTTGATGAAAGAGTTGAGCAAGGAGCTCATTGTTGATACCAAAGGGATGCATTGCCCCTACATACATCTTTAAATGGATCTTGAGGCAAGTAGTACCATCAAATTTGTCCAAATTCGGCATCTTGAACTTTGGTGGAACTCTTGCATTAGGAAATAAGCTCAGGGAGCCTGTATCAACTAGGTTTTCTTTCTTCTTTAGATTCTTCATTATTTTTTCCATGTGTTTCACTTTTTCCATGAAGGCTTTGATTTTAAGGTTATCTTCCTTCCTTTGGAAAGGATCCACGGGTCGGGAAGTGAGAATAGGGGTGAAATTTGGTAGTTGAACTATCATAGGTTGATAGAATGAGTTGTTTCTAAGGAATTCAAGTGATGGAATAGGTAGTGGTAGAATGATGTCGATGTTTGCAGGTTCTTTGTCTTTGGATTCAACTCTGGAAGTGGATCCATAAACAGGATAAAAGGCGGGTTTTGGGTCAGCTTTGAATGGTTTTGGGTTAGTTGGGTTTTGAGCTGGGGAGGCTTGTTCTAGCATGCTACGAACATCCTCCATGATAGCCCTTCTTTGGGCTTTGAGCATGTCTTGGAAAAGGGCTTCTTGCCTCTTCATCATAGTTTCCTGGTGTTCAGAAAGCTTAGCAAAAAGCTAGTCAAAGATTTCATTAGCTCTAGTAGCAATGACTTCATCTCTAGCAACAGATATTTTGTCAACCTTTGAAAGGGAATAGGAATTGAGTTAGTATCAAGCTTTGGAAAAAAGGGTTATGGGGAGGTGTGACAAACCAGAGGATCCTAGGTTTAATGACAATGGATGACAGTGTCTTGTGGTTAGGTTGATGGTGTATGGGTAAAGATGGGGGTATAGGTGTATGATGTTAGCTAGGTATGTATTTAGCTAAGGGAGCTAGGCCAGATTTTAGCTTTAGGTGGCTAGATCAGATTTTAGCTTTGAGTGGCTAGGTCAGAATATAGCTTGGGGTGGCTAGGTCAGGTTTTAGCTTTGAGTGGCTAGATTAGAATTTAGCTTTGGATGATTGGGATTGTGATTGGTTTACCATAGGCTTAAGGATAGAGTGACAATGGGTTTTAGGATTGGGTATGGATGTACCATGGATTTGGATGTTGGGTGGACCATGGGTTTGGTGATAGTTGGATAATAGGTTAGACTAGATCATGAGCTTAGATGGGCCATGGGTTTGGATAGTGATGTAAGAGATGAAACCTAGTCAGCATTTAGTTTGGGTAAGGATAAGAGTGATGCTAAGTCAGTATTTAGCTTTGGTAAGGATGGTTGTGGATAATGCTATATCAGTGTTTAGCTTGGGTAAGGACTATGAAAGATGAAAGCTAGATCAGTGTTCAGCTTGGGTAAGAGTTGTGAAAGATGAAAGCTAGGTTGGTATTTAACTTCGGTAAGAATTATGAAAAATAAAGCTATGCTAGTGTTTAGCTTGGGCTAGGTTAGTGTTTAGCTTAGATAAGAATTATGGAAAAGGATGAGAGTACCATATATGGGTTTATTTTTACCATGAGTTTGACATGGGTTTGGATAGGACTGGATCATAGGTTTAGGTGGACCATGAGTTTTAGGCTTTGACCATGGGTTTAAGTAAACCATGAGTTTTGGATTTTGATCATGGGTTTAGGTGGACTATGGGCTTTGGGTGTTGACCATGGGTTTAGGTGGACCATAGGCTTTGGGTGTTGACCATGAGTTTAGGTGGGTGTTGACCATAGGTTTAGGTGGACCATGGGCTTTGGGTTTGAAGGTGTTTGGATAGGTTTTTGACTCTTCACAAAGTTCAAGTTATGCATGTGTGTATGCATGAATGAAAAGGTTTTATGATAATGATATACCAAGTTCGGTATTATGGCATATAAAATCCTAAGGGAAGGTTCTATGAGTCATTACATGAAAGGGTTAGGGTGGTTTGAAGGGAACCCATCATGCTAGAGATGCGATATACCTAATCACATGTGAGACAAGGAGCCTCGCGTGGGTCCAATGGTACGTGCATACTCATTACACCTCTAAAAGGATTAGAGGATACGTCGTGGGTTGGATGATTTCATTATCAGCAAGCAGACCTAAGGAAGGTTGCCCACTCGATGTTACTTTCTATCCTTTATTTTCCTAGCAATCTAGGGTTTTTTGGACAAGGAGTCCGATGTAGTGATGCATGACAGAGTTACTTCGTGTTTAAAACCAAAACTCAGTATTTTACCAAAAGTAATCTACTTTATCTTTTATTTGAAAAAGATTTTAATTCCCCAGTGGAGTCGCCCACTGTGATGCCTCGCCCGAGCACCGGTTCGATCCGCCGAGGGATAAAAATGCTCTTCCGGAGAAACTCCACAATTGGAACTCACTGTTAGTTTGGAAAATTGATTTTTGTAATTTGACAGTTGAAAAGTGAGTCGCCACTTTAATTTATTTATTTTAATTGGGAAAATTAAAGAAAACCCAACACGATTGACTCCAAAATTTGATTTATCCCAATGGAAAATGCACCAATCCACGAGTGACCAAGGAGGGCTCAGAGATCAGGTTTGGGTAATTACACAATTAAGAAAATGTTATTTTCTTTAGTTTGGCTAAAAATGCAAAATAACTCTTAAAAAATGAATTTCTGTGTATGCATGAACAGGAATATAATGATGAATGAACAGATATGTATATATATATGGTGTGATGGAATGACAATAACAAATAAATAGGCAAAATAAATCCTACTTAATTATTATAATATCAAAACAAATGAAATAGGGAGGATCTTTCCTCTAGCCCTTATGGGTACTAGGAAAAGCACACATTCCTCTAAGGTAAACTAAAAATAAAATCACAAATAAAGGATTCATTCAAAATAAAATCAAAGCAAAGAGGAAAACAATATTGATAAAAAGATTTTGGAGTTGATGCCCTTCAGAATGGCAGCCTGCGTATCCTATTGAATAGGAATTAAACCCCACACAGTTCTTCCTTCTTGCGAAGGTGGGGTTTAAAAATGTGTTGGTTTGCTTATTAACTTAATTATGATTCTTAAATTAATAAGTTTTAGATCTTTTCAGTTTTAGACCTAAAGAGAATTATAGATCTAAATTTAGAATTTTAAAATAGAAAAAGGATTATACCTTTGCTATTCTTGGCTTTCGAATGAATGGAACTAGTTTTGCTCCGGATCTCAACTCCACCTTAAATTCAAAGGAAATTTTGAATCTGGACCTAGAAACAACAAGTATGTTAGTATAAGAATGAATTTATGCTTTGAAATATGCCTCAACTGCTTTGAAATCTCTTGAATTGCTTTGGAATGCTTTGGAAGTCATCCCAAATAAGGTGGGAGGAGGCTCCTATTCATAGAACTGCCAGAGGAGGTTCTGGCGGTACGGACGGCGACGTCGGCGACATGGGCGGTATAGTCGATGCGTCGGCCATCAGGGTAGCATGGCAAGTATGCCGTCTACCCGCCGGCCTCAACTTGGTGCCGCCCATGGCATGAAATGTGTGTTTCCTTGTGGGCGGCACGGCGAACGTGCCTTCCATACGACAGCGCGCCACTTCATGTGGTTTAACCTGTTTCTATCCGTTTCAGGCCCATTTCAGTTTTGATTCGAGCTCAGTTTGATCTTGTGGGTTCGTTACTGAAAAACGGTCGACTGGAGGTGAAAGATTCAAGAAATTTATTTTTTTTGATGGGGCGCTGCCCCACACCCCACAAGGGGTGCTGCCCCCTTGACCCCTGCCTGCTAACCGGCTAGCGGGACCGCAATATGCGTAGCGCCCTATTCCTAGTAGGTGTCAATCTGCAGCCGAATCAGGAGGTGTAAATTTGAGGGTTCACAAGGTTGTACCTTAAACTGAAGAAGGGTCATATACTCACTTTTATCCCAACACCTTCACTTCTAAATTTTAAACACTCTTACCTCTATCCCATTCACCATTGCCCTCACAAACCTTAAACCATCAACCTAAACCTTACCCCTTTACCTTAGCCTTTAAAATAAACACCAATACCCTAACCCTAAATCTTACCTCTTTACGTTAGCCTTTAACCTAAACACCAATACCCTAACCCTAAGCCTTACCCCTTTACCTTGGCTTTTAACCTAAACACCAATACCCTAACCCTACATTACCCCTTTACCTTAGCTTTTAACCTAAAGCAATACCCTAACACTAAACCTTACCCTTTTACCTTAGCCTTTAACCTAAACACCAATACCCTAGCCCTAAACCTAAAACTTCATTTCCCTAGCCTTGACCTCAAACACCTCTAACCTTAAACACTGTTACCTTAACCTTACCCGAAATGTCTTCGCCCTAAATTGTAACCTTAAAACATCTCTACCCTCTTCTTACCCATACCTTGCCAACCTAGCCACAAGACACCGTCGCCTAAAATCCTTGGCCTATTACCTTTAAAATTAATCCATTACCCCAAGATTGATAGATGCCTATAGCCTATACCCCAAATCATCAAGACACTACCCTAAGTCTAATACCTTCAGCCCAACACACTACCCTAAGCGTAATACCTTTGACCCAACATAATATCCTTAAGTCCAACACCCATGACCCATTACCTTTCAAAACTAGTTTGTTACCCTTAACCCCAATAACTTTGGCCCAACACACTACCTTAAACCCAATACCCTTAGTTCAGTCTACTACCTGAAGTCCAAAACATTTGCCCCATCATACCTTAAACCAAAAAAAAAAAAATGGTTGGCCTACTACATAATAGGAAACCTTTTCTTTTAGGATCTACGTACCTATACCTTCATCATCTCCTCATCACCTCTTCTATTCTATACCTATCACTTACCTTGTTGCTTTGGTTTGAAGGTACTAATGGCCCCTCCGCTTGATATGGCTTCCTTGACCACACTTGTGACCAAAGTCCTTAAGAAGCAAGAAGAATATTTCCAAGCTATCCTAGCTGCTCAGCAAGCCCAATTTGAGGAGCAAAGGCAATTCATTATTGAGGAAGTTCAAGCTATGATTAACCAGGCCACCCTTAGCCATCTTAACCCAAACCTTATCTTGAACTCAACCAATCCTAACCCAAATTTGAGCCAAACCAACTCATATCTAAACCAAGGTGAGGAAGTTTTCTCTTATCCAGACACTAGATTACTCATGGAGAAACTTGAAGCCATGGAAAGAACCATCAAATCCCTAAAGCACCATGATGATCTAATTGATATGGACAGTTTAACCTTATTTCTTAATGCCAAGCTCCCTCCTAAATTCAAAATGCCTAAACTATAAAGATTTGATGGAACCACTTGCCCTAAGACCTATCTAAAGATATATGTGGGGGCAATGAAATATTTAGGAGTTAGCGATGAGCTTCTTGCTCAACTATTCCAACAATCACTAACCGGTGTTACTAGAAGATGGTTCCTTTCACTAGACAAGAGCAAGAAAAGGACATGGGATGATATCTGCTATGCCTTTGTCATACAATATCATTATAACAGTGAAATGGATGTCACTTGCAACAACCCACATCTACCCTAGGAGTTTTAGTGATAAATTATTTGAATTTAGGGTTATTGTGACAAATTGTGTGACTATGTGAAAATTTATGTGTGACATGATTTATTGGTTTGGGATATGTTAAATTAATTCTAATATGCCTAATATGAATTATTATTATGAAATAAATAATTTGAATAAAATGCATTAGCATGAAATAATTTATTTTTCATAAAATAAGTTTTCATGTAAAAAGGCAATTTTTAAGCATAAAATAATTTTATAAGTATTTTTAAATAAATATTTTGGGGAAGTTTTAATGAAAATAATAAGATAAATATTTTATTTTTAATTACCCATAATCAGCCCCTAAATTAAATAAAAAGCCCAAATACCCAAAAGCCTATTACACTAAAACACTCCTAACCTAGCTCATTAAAGGCAAACTTGGAAATTGCACCTCAAACCCTAATATATAATGAAAATTTCAGCCAGCACTCTCATTCCAGCAGCCCTCACTCCATTTTTCTGTATCTTGGCAGAAAAATTCTCTCAAAATATTTCTCTCAACCGAAATTAAGAAAACACCTTTCAATTTCGTGATTTCTTGACCGTAATCATAAGTTTTTCTTCTCTTTCAATTTCTAAACTGATTTCTATGAAATAAATTATGGGAAAATTATTTTGAACTGGTTGATTACTGATTTTTATAGATTTAATTATGTTTGGATGAGTTTTTGGGAGAGAAAATCTAATTTCTATTGAAAACACAAATCTTTCCACAAGATTTCTCCAAATGTGAATTTTATAACTTAAAATCACAATTTTTATGCATAAACATCACTAGAGGGGGGGGGGGGGGGTGATTTATGCATTATTGTTTTCTAAACTGATTTTTGATTTGTTTGGATGAAAAATATTGGATCAAATAATATTTCTGCATATTTCTGTGATGACCGGAAAGTTTCGAAAAATAAAGGAATTCAAGGTTTTTGTGCTAGAACTTAGAAGTTAGAAAATTCTATTATTATTTCAACATGTGGCTGCTGATTTGTATATGATTGGATTGTAAACTGATATTTGTTTTGTTTAGATGAGAAAGAATGATTTAAATCATGTGTTTGTATATTACTGTAATGAGTGGAAAGCGCGAAAACTCATTATTTTCACCCTAAGCCTTGAAACTTGGAATTTTCTTGCATAATTACTATCTATGGCTGCCGAATCATGTATGGACATGTTCTAAACTGATATTTACTATGATTGAATGAAAATAACAGTTTAAACAACCTATTTACATATTTTTAAAATGACCAAAAAATACCGAAAACAAGAAAACTCATGGTTTTGTACTCTGTAATTCAAAAGTTGAATTTTTATGTATGAACAACACCAAGTGTGGCCAATTTATATGAATTAAAATTCTAAAATGATTTTTTTGTATTTACATGAAAAATCTTGGTTCAAACCATGTTTTTACGTATTTCTAAAATAGACGGAAAATGCGAAAAGAAAAAGAATTTAGTTTTTACTTTGGTGATGCATTCAGCCCATATAAATATTTTTGTTCCAATGTTTATAATTTTTATGTGATGTGTTTTGATGATTATTGACATGTATGTATGTATAAGAAATGATAAAATTTCTTATTAGTTGAAGGTATGACCTTAGATAAGCTTAAAGGCATTTTGGTATACTTAAGGTATCTTAACGTTATATTATGATTAGAATGCAAATGTGGTTAAAAAATATGGAACTAGATGTTATGATGACTTGATGATGAACACATGGTTTTGAGTTGATGAAGTGACAATTGAATAAAAAGGATCATAAGAGTTAAGCATGACACTTGAAAGGTTAATTGTTAAGTTGACATGTATGGAAGTGTAAAGTGTTTGAAGATGATTGTTAAAGTAAATTGATATTTAGGTAATAATATTGTGATGACCTTAGAAAGGTATTGACATTATTGTAATATGTTTACATGTGAGCCTATAAGGCCTAAGTATACAAGACTTTTAAAGTCAATGTGTTATGTGCAAGTGATGAGTACACCTATATGTGAACTCTAAGTGTATGTGTATGTTATATGTGCATGGGTAGCTATAGGATAGGAGCATCATGAGTAAATAAATACTAAGTATTAAATTAAATACTATGTTAGAGTTTGAGGAGCTTTAGAAGTGCAAAGGGACTACGTATACTAGGAGCAAAGGAACCCTAAGGTGAGTAAACGCCATGTTCATATTATAAGTGTGAACAACATTATGTTGTGTTATAAGAATGTGATATATTGTGATGTAAGCCTTTGCGATCTTTGAAACCCAAGTTTCTTTTATCCAAAAATTTAATTAAGTGATTTCTTTGTAAAACTTAGGTTGCCCAAGGACATTTGGTCCAAAACTATTTTATTTATCCAATGAGAATTTCTCGTGATTATCACCCTAACTTATATTATTTCTGGAACTACACTATTCTTATATCTTTTGTTCAAAACAATAAACTGCTATTGCTATTGGGATACATGTTATTGATGGCTTAAATGTTATTGTTATATATGATTACCATTATTTTTGCTATGGTACCTTTAACCTTTTTTTATGTAGAAATCCTCATACAAATGCGAGTAATCATCAGCTATGTGCTCCTCGTACCGATGCGAGTAATCATCGGCTAAGTGCTCCTCGTACCGATGTAAGTAATCATTAGCTATGTGCTTCTCATACCGATGCGAGTAATCATTGGCTATGTGCTACTCGTATCGATACGACTAATCATCGGCTATGTGATCCTCGTACCGATGCGAGTAATTATCGGCTATGTGTTCGAGTGATTATGGCAATAGCCTTCACTCTATGTGTTATGTGTTCGAGTGATTATGGCAATAGCCTTCACTCTATGTATTCGAGTGATTATGGCAGTAGCCTTCACTCTATGTGTTATAAGTGTGATTTCTGTGAACCTTTCTAAATTGCAAACTATGAATCATGAATTATAAGTTATGAGCTATGAGCCCTTTCTAAGGGATATGTGTTATTGTACAATCGTCTATCTCATCCTTTTTCCTTGTGTGGTTCCAAGTGAGTATTATGAGGAGGCAAGGTGATGGCTCAAGCATCTTACTTCGCTTAGGGAATTCCTTGTCCAAGAAATTAGTTAGATATGTCATGAAGAGTTATCCTTAGATGCTCTGGGAATATTAATTTTTGGATAGTTATTTTGAAATGTTATCCTTCGAGGTTTTAATTGAATTCTAAATATTATTTCCTTATGGATTATGTTTAAAATATATTTTAATTATGCTTCCGCAACTTAAGGTTTTCAAAAAAAAAAAAAGGTTTATTTAAGTTAATGTAAGAGATTTTTTGGTATGATCCTAGGCAATATTTGTATAAGTATAAGTGGGTTCTATAGACGTGGGTGACCTTATGTCTTCCCATGTTCTAGGACCGTTATATCTCTAAAGTTAGGATGTGACATCACTAGACATGACTTGGAAAACATCAAGCAACTTCCAAAGGAGTCTTTCTCTATGTTCCTTACAAGGTGGAGGGCCAAAGCTACCCAAATGGTAAATAGACCAACAGAGCAAGAACAAGTTGACATCCTTGTCAAGAATCTACTCCCAACCTACCGAGCCTATTTGTTAACCCAATATCTATCCACTTTTAAAGCTTTAGTTGCAACTGCATCAAAGGTTGAAGATTGTATCCAAAATGCATCATTTCAACCGAAATTCCTCACAACTAACCTGAGTAGTGATGAAGAATCTGAACCCAATTCAACCCCACCTTACCTCAGCCCCAAGTGGCATGATATGGGAGAGTCTGAGTTCAACTAATCTGACCTATCTGAGATTGAAACCCAATTCTAAGTTTGAGTTTGAGTCCAAATCCCAAAGTCTGAGTCTAAATTCATGTCTGAGTCTATCATCTTATTTTCTTTTATTTTTCATCAATTATGTCGATTCCTTTTTTTTTTGTTATCTTGTAATAAAATTTTCCATTGTAATAAAACATCTGCATTTATTTGTGCACTGGTCTTTTCTTATTTTAAACATGGATGATCTTTTTTTAAAAGAGAGAGAGAGAAATGAACAAGTCCACCACAATTGAGGTGCCATCAACAATTGCTTTGCCAGCTCCTAACCAAAGAAGGTCCAGAAATGGACCTCTCATCAAATAATTGAAGCACAAAATAAAACTATACACCTCAACAAGGGGGCAACAAGATTCATCAAATCCAAAATTCAAAGGTTAAAGCCCCTCAAAGTGAAGGAAAGCAACAAATCATGGTCGAATATTTTCTCCCAAACTTTATTAATATAAGCTTGCTAAGTTGAAAACCTGAAAAGGGCAGCTTAGGCAAAAGTTAGAGAAAAAAAAAGGTGAGAAAGCTCATCCTAGTCATCTTCTTTTGTATCATTCACAGTTTGTCAAATCATCTTCAATCAATCCATCTAGTCTCATGTCTTCAAAATCATCTGTCCTCACTAGCTTGCCCATTCTCTAAAGTGATATTGTCTTCTACACCCTTATCTCACAGTAGGGGCATGTCTTTCTAGGTCATCATCATCCTTTTATTAATTCGTCTGGTTGCTTAGCTCAAAGAGCTTAGGCACAATCTCTCACATTGCTATTCTATCATGTTCCTATCCCATTAGGAGTATGATCTCCAAGTTGTCTTTTTTCATCAGTCCTTCAGCCACTCCTTTGGGCACTTCCTTTCATCCAGTTTGTTGTCTACATTTTGTCACTTTAAATGTCTCTTCAATCTCAAAACAACAAGGTTAGCTTGGCTTGTTCTTCTTAATGAATCATGCTACAGATAGCAAAATCATACAACCTCCTTGATCCTTTTCAAAATTTTCAACCTGCCCTTGAACCATTCCCCAACTTCAAAATGTACCATTCCATCTTTTCAAGTTCAAGCTTCATACCATCATTTTTTGGGAAAAATCTCATCATCTTTTAAAGGCCAAGCCTACAAGCAAAACCAAAGATCCTAAGTCTTTCAAGACTCATCATCCTTAAAGCCAGCTTTCTCTAGCACAACCAAAATCAAGTCATGTCTTGTAAAGCTTAAAAAAGGGCTTAAACCAATCAAGTCATCCCATGTCTCATTAGCAAAATTTCATCATCCTTGAAAAGACCAAGCCTCTTTGGCAAATTACAACCAAGTCAAAGTATGCCAACCATCTGATGGGCATTGAAAATTTGATATAACCATGACAAAAGGGCAAACCCTCACCTAAGCCAAAGCCGACCATCTAAAGCACCCTTATGGAAAAAAGCCCAAACTGACAAGGCCTTTTGACCAAAAGCCTTTAAGCCTTCACCATGAAGCCCAAGCCAAAAAGGCTTCGCTATGAAACCCAAATCAAAAAGCCTTCACTATGAAGCTTAAGCCTAGCCTTCACCATGAAGCCCAAACTAAGAAGCCTAAGGCTACCTTTCACTATTCACAAAAGACCATAATCTCCTCCAAAGCCAAATCTAACCAAACCTTCCCCAACTAATTTCTTAGCCTGACCTATCCTCTAAACCAGACCTAATCGAGCCTAAAGCAGAACCTGACTGAGCCTTCCAAATGAACTTGACCAAGCCAAAGTCCTAGACCTGACTAAGCCTTTCACATGAACTTCTCTAAGGACAAGCCCCATAAGTTGACCTTCCTTAAACCTTCCAATCTAAACATCTCTAAAAACTTGACCTTTCTGACCTAGCTCTCCAATTCAGCCTCAAACCATAGTTAGACCTATCTAAACTGAATAGCTCAATCTTTTCCAAGACCACACCATACTTCTTTCTAGGCCAAACTGATAGCCATTAACCAGCCAATCTCAAACCTAGCATGCCCACTTCACGTGTAAGCTAACCAATCAACCAAAAACCCAATGACCAAATCATTTTTCTTTATCATTCTAAAGTGGGGGCACATCCCTTCCAAATATGCTCCTTTCTAAAATGGGGGCATCTTTCTCCCAAAGATCAACACTTTTATATCATGCTGACCCTTCACAGGTTCAAGGTTTTAGATCATTGCATAATCATCTAGCATTTTTGCATTGAATAGGATCATGAATCAAGGCAAATTATCAAAACTCCTGAAGAAAGATAAGATGATCATCATCATCATTCCTAATAGAAAAGACCACTACTGTTCCCACCAGACAGGATAGTTATCTTTACCATTCCTACTAGACAGGATAGTCATCTCTTCTTAATCCTACCAGATAGGATCATCACTTTCATTCCTACCAGATAGGATCACCACTTCGTCGATTCCTACCAGAAAGGGTCGTCTTCTTTCCTACCAGACAGGATCACCACTTTATAGATTCCTACTAGACAGGATCATCGCCTTCAATCCTACCAGAAAGGACTACTACTGTTGCTACCAGACAGGACAGTTATCTTTACTATTTTTACCAGACAGGATGGTCATCTCTTCTCATTCCTACCAACTAGGACAGTTATCCTTACCATTCCTACTAGAAAGGATGATCGCCTTCAATCCTACCAGGGGCATCCTCCTGCCACTCCCAAATATACCAAGGGCATCCTCCTATCGCTCTTAAATATGCCGAAGGCATCCTCTTCAAAATTTCCTAAACCATCCCAAATATACCGAGGGCATCCTCCTACTGCTCCCAAATATACCAAGGGCATCTTCCTACCATTCTCAAATATACCAGGGGCATCCTCTTCAAAACTTCCTAAACACTCCCAAATATATCAGGGGCATCCTCCTGTTGCTTCTAAATATACTAAAAGCATCCACTTCGCTTCTAAATATACCAGGGGCATTCTCTTCATTCTAAAGTTCCTCTAAACTTCTTGCCACTTCTAAATATACCAGGGGTATCCTTTTCATTTCACACTTATCAGAATTTTTTACTGCTTCCCAATATACTAGGAGCATCCACTTTATTTCCAAATATACCAGGGGCATCCTCTTCGCTTCTAAATATACCGAAGGCATTTGCTTCATTCTAAAGTTCACACTTATCAGAATTCCCTACTACTTCCAAATATACCGGGGGCATCCTTTTCATTTCACACTTATCAGAATCCTCTTTGCTCCTAAATATACCGGGGTCATCCACTTCACTTTCAAATATACCAGACGCATCCTTATCAGAATTTTCTGCCACTCCCAAATATACCAAGGGCATCCTCTTTGCTCCCAAATATAGCAAGGGCATACACTTTGCTTCCAAATATACTAGGAGCATCCTCTTCATTTTACACTTATCAAAATTCCCTCTCGCTTCCAAATATACCAGGGGCATCCTCGCTGCTTCCAAATATATCGGGGGCATCCACTTCGCTTTCAAATATATGAGGGGCATCCTCTTCATTTCACCCTTATCAGAATTCCCTCTCGCTTCTAAGTATACTGGGGGCATCCTCTTCACTTCCAAATATACTGGGGGCATCCTCTTCATTCTAAAGTTCACTCTCATCAGAACTGCCTACTAGACAGAGCAATCCTGATGAGGGGGCAACTGTGAACCCTTAATTCTACACCTCTCATGAATTATAAAGCATTCAGTCAGGAAAGGAATCAATCAAGGCTCTCAAATCATCATCAAATTATCTAGGACTTAGTAATGGGTGCAATGCAATTGGAATCATGGAAAACAGATGAAAAATGAGCGAAAATGGGAGAAAATGGGTGGAACGAGTGAATCACAGTCCATTGCAGCACATCTCTACGGTGTCGCAGAGGCCCCTGCAGCACTCCAATCCTGTTTTTGAATCGTACATTGAAATTTGATGTTTTCTATGCTTCAAACCTTCTCCTATATATAGAGGGCCTCCCCACACTTTAAAACACCAATTCTTAGAGCTTAGAAAGCATTCTTTCAAGCAAAACACTTTGCATTTGCTCCTTGCTTTGCAAAGCAAGTTAGAGGGTTTCTCCTTGATTCCTACCCAACTAGTTTAAGGCTTTCCACCACCTGCCTGTAAGAGGCAAGTCTCTTGCTCAAGGCTTATGTCCATCTCCTAAGGCTAGCTGCTGCCTGCCATTCGACGCTAGCTGCCACCCGCCATCCAAGGCTAGTCGTCGCCTACTATCGAAAGCTAGCCGTCACTTACCATCTAAGACTAGTCGTTGCCCACCATCTGAAGCTAGCCACTGCCTGTCATCTAAAGTTAGCTGCCACCCACCATCCAAGGTAAGCTTCTTTTCCCTTAATTTCCTTACATCTTTTAGTTAGTTAATTAAATTGATTTATCCAGGTTGCTAGCTAATCAACTCAATAATCAATTTAATTAATTAATTAACTCAACCCTCTTCTAATCAGTCAATCAAAACATGATAAAGTGGCTAGGCTAAACTAACCCCTTCACAAGATGAGAGAACTACGTGGGTTCTGATTCCTACTAAAAGGGATATGTAGGCATGCTTGGTTCAGGCATCGAATCTAATTAAAATTAACCAACTCTTCCCCTTTATCACCTTCTTCACTTACTTTTGTGTTTGCTTCTTTACTTTATTATTAGGATTAGTTTAGGGAATGTGTGACTTCCTTATAACCCATAAGGGCTAGAGGAGATATCCCCTAAGTTTGGATTTCATTATAATATTAATTCTCTTTTATTTCAAATTCTAATTATGTATAAACTTTATGGGTTGAATGATCATGCATATTATAAATTGTTCATGCATTTTAATTGTTCATGAAATATATTTTAAGTCATTCTTATATTAATTGGCCAAACTTATTTTGTTAAATTAAACCGAAAACCTAGTCCCCGAATCCTCTTTGGTTTCAAGGCTAGTGATCCTTTTTCTTTTGAGTTATAATTGGAGTTAAATGGGTTTTTTCCTTATATTTTCTCAAATAAAAATAAATTAAGGTGGGAACTCCTAAAAAAATTTTTCAAACCTATCAAAGATAAGCCCGAGGGCTTCCTAGTGAGTTTTTCCTAAATGAGCTTTTTGATTCCCTTTAGTAGATCAAACCGGTGTCGAGTGAGGCCTCACAGTTGTATGAATGACAAATGGTTAAATTGCATGTGGTTGAAGGAATGACTTAGACAAGGTTAGAGACAAGTTGGTACACTTAAGGTATCTTAACCTTATGTTGTGATCGCAGTGCGGATATGATTGGATAATATGGAAATAAGTTTTATAATGAGTCAATAATGAATTTATGATCTTGAATTGATGAGGATATTAATTGAATAAATTAGGCAAAAGAGATAAGCATGACATTTGAAAGGCTATTGATAAATTGACATGTATAGAAGTGTTAAGTGTGCTAAGATGATTGTTAAAGATCATTGATATCAAGATCATGACATTATGCTTAACTTAAGAAAAGTATTGGTATGATTTATAATATGTTTTCATATGAACTTAGAAAGGCTAAATAGGCAAGACTTTTAAAGTTAACATGTTATGTGCAAGTGATGAGTGCATATCTATATGCAACTCTAAGTGCATGCGAATGTTATACATGCATGGGGTAGTTATGGGATAGGATAGCATGATGATTAAATATACACTAAGTATTAAATTAAATATTATGTTAGAGCTTGAGGAGTTCTAGAGGTTCAAAGGCTACGAGTACTAGGAGCAAAGGAACCACAAGGTGAGTAAACATTATGCTTTTGTTACAAGTACAAGCTATTATGATTATGTTAATAGGAACCTTTAAGATTCTTGAAACCCAAGTTCACTTCCATTTTAAATTTCATTATGTGATTTCTTTGCTAAACTTGGGTTGCCAAAGGATAATTGGTCCAAAATTAATAATGTTTATTTAATGATATGAAAAACCTTTTGTAATTGTACCTTGCCTACTTTCTTTCTAAAACTACATTATTAGTGTATCTTTATTGTGGTACATATTATTATTTCCTTAAGTGCTATTGTTATAAGTGAATACCATTAGCTTTAGCTATGGTACCTTTAACCCTTTATGTAGAAATCCTGGTGCCGATGCGGGTAATCATTGGAACCTATGCACATGGTCTTAACTTAATAGATAGGGGTTGTGTATCCTCCTCAGCTAGAAGGGGTGGTTCTAGCCATGGAGCCTAATCAGTTTCATGACTTTATAAGTTATGGGTTGGGAGTTGGAATTTGGTATGAGGCCACCTCTCCCTCGAGTGAGTGAGCCAGTATGGGTAATAAGTATTATAAGTGTGATTTCTGTGAACCTGTTATAGTGAAAATCTTGCTAAAGTGAAACTGTGAAACCATGATTTATAAATCAATAACTATGTGTTATGCATAATGGGCTTTCTTTGAAAAATGGGATATATGATATCATAAATGCTATATTGTTTACTCACTAAGATCATCTATCCCACCCCTTTCTCTTGTGGTTCTAGGTGAGCAAATTTAAGGAGGTAAGGTGATGGCTCAAGCTTTCTACTTCGCTTGAGGGATTCCTTGTCCAAGTCTTTAATTGTACTATGATATGAAGAGTTACTAGTAGACGCTCTAGGGGTTTATTTTGGGATATTAATCATTGATGATTTATTTTAAGAATTTAAATGTTATTTTCCTTATAAGATGCTTTCAAAGTATTTTGTTAAACTATTCTTCCACATATTGAAGTTTCCTATATTATTGGATATTTAAGTTAGTACATGGGGTTTGGTATGATCCTAGGCATGATTTGTATAAGTATAAATGGATTCTATGGGCGTGGGTGACATTATGTCTCTCCATATTCTAGGACTGTCATATCTCTAAAGTTAGGATGTGACACCTAAATTGCCTCTCTTTCATATCACATATGGGCTTAGGCCACATCTCATGTGTTAAAGGTTTTCACTAAGCTTAAAATTATGTCTTTGATTTAGTCAAAATCATTTTTCAATTTAATCTTTCTCATTTGCATCATATACAAATTAAGATTTAATTGTATAGAAACCTTCATAGATTAAACATTAGAACATGCTAAGGTCCTTGTAAATTTAATTACATGTTTAATCATTTTACCACTAATCAATTAATTAAACACTTTAATTAATTATTATGGTAAACTTTTTACACTTGGAAGGTGATCATTATTAGGTGTGTGACTTTCTAGGTTCATGTTTAATTAATTAATGTCTAATTAGTAATGGGAATGAGAAAACATTTTTCTCTTCTAATGTAAAATCCCCACTTCACACTTAGTCCCATAAGTTGTGAGTGACAACTAACATTCCATATCATAACTACCTAATTAGAAATGAATATTACTTTAAACATCACATTGAGCATCGATCATAAATTATCATGCACTAGAATCCCTTCATTAAATATCCCAATCTTGGCTAGGGTAATGGTTTATGTCAAACCCTAATGTGCCTCTATTCTATGCCCTTATCTCAGTTCTAATTCTTAATAAGAATATATTCCTACTAGAAAATCTTTCTAGTGAATCTGTTTGTCCCAGCTAGGAGCTTTAGTTATCAAGAATAACCAGATAACATAGGATCTTAACCTCATTTACTCAAGGTAATGAATTCTATCTTGGCGATCACTTATCTCCATACATAACAAATTAGAATTATCACATGCCATATATCCATACATGAATAGTACATCTATGTAAGCAATAATAAATTCTAATTACCTGCATATGAGATATAGTATCCCTCAAGTCAAAGGATTATATGCACTATTATGACCTAGATGATAAATAATTGACAAGTAGTAAAACGCCATATTATTATCATCTAACGTCACAGTTTTACTGTTCATCCTATGAATATCCACATGTTTATATTGACATCATATATCAAACAGTATGGGACTCACTGCCTTTATAATCATCCGTATTATATACTGATTATAGAAAACAAACTGAGGTGATGGTCATTCAAAATTAATGATGCCGAGTCATTAATCCTATGACCATGAACGTATTTAAAATATTTGTACAAAAGCGATTTGTCTCCCATATTTTCAACACTTGAGAGTAGATCCACTTACAAATACTTACAAATACTTAAGGACTATATTCAATAATATGAAACTCTTTCCACATTATGAATATATTTATTATGCCAATAAGAATTAATATCTATTATTATATAACTATTATATGGCTTATAGGGCACATAATGCAATCTATCTCCCACTTTTATTAGAGCCATTCTGCTTAGTATCAGAAACTCAACATTTCAAGATAAAGTTTAACTATCACTAACTTTTGACTTTAGTCAATGGATTAACCAAGTTAATGGTTAATGCTATTTTCTACAAAGCTAGAATGCCCTATTCCAACAATTAATTTGAAAATATCTTAATGCCTTTCAAAATATTTTGGATTTCAGTGTGAGACTTAAGTTCCCTTGCCATAAGCTAAGGCTCCATTATTGTCACAGTAAAGAGATACTCATGATGTACTGGAGAAACTCTTAAATAGTCATAACTGATGAATCCAAAATATTTTCTTATTTGCAACGTCCTATGTAGCAAATTTGGCTTCCATAATGAAGTTTGTAACAATAATTTGCTTAGAACTTTTCTAGCAAATTATTTCTTCATTATAAATAACAACAATCCTAATGATAGACTTTCTATCGTTTATGTACTAGCATTCTTCATATGTCAAAATTAATTCTTAAATACTTTTCAAGTACTTTAGAATAATTTTGATTATATTTCTAATAATTTTATCCTAGATAGGATTAGAATATGTTAGTCATACTAACAACATTCTCGATGTCTGACTCATTATTCAACTCTTGCATAATTTAGATTTCCTATAGTTGTACTAAAAGGAATCCATGCCAAACTTTCTTTGGGTATCTAGGAATCAACCCTCAAAAAGTGGATATCGAAATTATAGGAAATAAGGAATTAGCAAGTTGAACTCTTCAACACTCTTTTCCAAATATTGACTTAGACATATTTAACATTCTCTTCAATCTATCTCTATAAATATGAATTAACAAGAATGTAAAATATTTATCTCAAGTCTAAATAAAGAAAGTAATGGTAAAACCATTCTACAAATGCAAATATATTAATACTTTTACAAACTAATGTCTTATCAATGTACAAAACTTGAAAGTGAGGATACTCCTACTATCCTTTTGCACATTAAGGATTCATCTTGCGATGATACAACTCATTAAGGTTTTGCATACCTTGGAATTTTCTTAAGACTCTAAGCCTTTAGATTTATTCCATGATTATGTTTTCTTCTCTAGAGAAAGAAAACTAGTATGACATCTATATGTCAAACTCATAATCAACAAGCATTTCTATATTATATATAGCTATAATAGAATCATCTCATAATTTGCTTCATCATGAATGTACAACTTTTGTGCATTCATATAAAGTAAATTATATTTTTCTTAAGATTAGATATTTTACTATCTCATGATTTACTTCATCATGAATATACAACTATTGTGTATTCATATAAAGGGAATCATATCTTACAGAAAAATTAGATATTCTACTAAACCTTTTAGCAGCTTATAGGGATAAAACATTGAGTTAGTTTTAGACTTTTTACAGGGTTGGTCAAATTTTACTTTGATCATTTTATTGGACATTATTGGATGTCATTCTTTTAATCATTCTATCTTTCTCAATATGCCACTTTCTTGAATAAACTTTTTATCAAGAATTAACATCTTTGCTAATAACTCTTTGTTATGTAAAAGATAGAAATATTATCCTAAACCACCTTTAAGATATCTAACAAACCTTATCTTAATTAGAATTATCTTCCAATTGTCTAACTTCAGCTTATCAAGCTAGATATCTCAAATCAAATTATGAGTAAGAATTTTGATATCTATCCACATCATATCATATATGAGGTAGGATTAGAAAGACTTTGGAGAAAATTTTATTTAAGAATATTTTGCTATTATTTTTAAATTTCCAAAAGGAAATAAGCAAAAACTTTTATAGTTGATCATCTATTACATCATATCATTTATGTTGTAATTTATTCTTTTGAGTATACCATCATGTATGGTTTTCCCAAAAAGAATTATGATTATATGCCAATTTTATATTTAGGGAATTCTTAAAAATTGGTAATCAAGTTCTCCCAACTTTGATCAAATCAAAGGGTTATGATACTCTTTCCTTTTTTGTATGAAATACCTTGTCACGACTCACTTATTAAGCCATGACAGTCCTTAGGCATCGGGAGATATAAAGTCACCTAAACCTGTAGAACCCTGTGTAGCTTATAATCCTTTACCATTCATCATATTGAATCTTATCCCAAGATTGAAACACAATTGTGTTATTACCAACTTCTATTTCATCATCTACATATAGCCAAATATTCATTATATCATTATGACATTCATCACATTTATATATGTTCATTACAAATTACACTAGCATAAATATAATCACATTATGGTTCTTAGTACATATCAATCCCATATCACATTAGTGCTAAACCTTCGGTAGCCATGGAGATCTAAAACAATGGTCTTCATAGTCAAGAATTACAACCCTTGAAATTAGCACAACAGGTTGCAAGCGGATGAGTAGGGCTTGGAATTTACCTTGCTGACTCGTCAATCTTACTTGAAAATTTTAAACAACTAAGGAATGAGACAAAGCTTAGTGAGTACACAATAATACAATATATATGGTGAGTACAAGGACCATTTTTAAGAAGGGCTCTTTATGGCAGTTGAATAATTTCAATCAATGTTGTCATTATGGTTCAATTTCTCATTTAAGATGGAAACAACATCTTTTGCAAAAATAATATTTTCATAGAAGCATAATGCTTCCCACACATATAAATTAAAGAGTGGCGACCTAAGTTTTTCTCACTCACATGCATCACATTATATAAGACTGATCAAGTATTACCATTAGGCTTTCCCCCTTAATAGAGGTTGGATACGCTTCTCCTACCTCCGGGCTTATACAAAGTACACAAGGTCTGATGTAATTCCTCACATCAAAGAGGATTTCTCCTTATTTATGGGTTTTAGTGAAAGACATGTCCAAGGTTTATAATAGGAACTCAATGGAAAATAGTTTGGCATATTAATCATTCTCATCATTGAGCAAAATACAGGACCCAAGCAAAAGGCTCATCATGGTCAATATCATATAAGGAAGATATGGATTTCCAAAGGGTTCAACAATCAATAGACAACCATATATCAAATGTCATTTCAAGTACATGTCAATGAATGCTAATTCAAGTAATGGTTGCAAGCAATCATATTATTAAGTACTCACCATGGACTCCTTTGCTCTTATTTATGTATAAATTTGATGCAAGTGGTGCTCCTTACACTCTTAGACAATATCCTGATCCTTTTCTTTAGATTTTACACATTTGCATTTCAATTACATATTAATTAGTAACTAACGGTGTTTCTAATTATACCTTATACTTGTTTTACTACTTCAACTCATAATGGAGATGTATCAATAGAGTCATATACATTTTTATATCTATTCTTATTCCTAGTCATTTCCAAGCTAGATTCTTCATTCTATTTCATGACTTCAAGTTCAAATTTCAAAATTTCCAATTTTTCAATTAACCCTAGAATTTGGGAAAACCATTATCTCCTCATCCAATCTTCAAATTGATCATGGAATTATGAAATTAGCATAACATAAACCTATATGATCATTCAGTTTTCAATATCTAGCATTAGAATATTAATTTCCCATCTAAACTAAATTCATGCTACTAAGACTTTCAAGTCTTGAATCAAACTTCCTTAATTCATTTTAACACTTCTAAATCATTGTTCTTCATCTAAAATAACGATAGATGTATTAAATTATAACTTTGAACACTTCTTGATCATTTCCTAGTATTGGTCAAAATTTATATATGGTGTAGGAGAGACTTTATGCAACCAAGATACTAAAATCAACCTTAAAACGTAAGAAAGAGAAGATGAACATGATTTCTTGCCTTGGTTAGCTTTGGTTTGCTAAGGTTCTTATTGCTATTGGTGTAGAGAGAGAGCTTCATTTGTTATTATGGAACTTTGGTACAAAGATAGGAAAAATGATGTTTACAACATAAAATTTGCATATATATATATATAATGGGTTGGATGGTGAAGATTTGATCAAGCTTAATCCAATGGCTAAGTTTTAATCTTGATGGATGCTATGATTTTCTCTACAATTATGATGTTCATCATATGGTTTTTGAAGTACTAAAAATGAATGTAGACTTTGGTGTGGATGAATGGAGAATTCAAGTTGGAAAAGGAATTGACTTAGTAAAAAATGGTGGCTTCCAAGTCAAAATTAATGGCTAGCTTTCCAAACATCAAACTTAACCTTGGTTAGCTATTTCTAATTCTAGTTAAGTGTATGTTCTTGGGCCTTGTGGCTGACCATTCAATGGGCTTGGCTTTTGAGTCCAAAAGCCCATTAATGAATCCTTATATGCACGTTTCAAGCTAGGTGCTTAATACATTTTCACTTTCATTTCTTTCCCTTTAATATACATATTTCTACCTTACAATATCACTACACACTCTAAACATTACTAGATAAATCTTGTTCACTCTATAGTACACATTTTCTAGCTATTCATTAGCTTTTTTCATATATGTAAGTCATAGACTCACTTAGTCAAACTAAGTTTGACTTTCATTGTACCATTGTAACTTTGATTGAAATCAACTTTTTGTGTCAATATTATTATCTCCTAATGATTTAGGCGATGCTAGTGCCCATTCATTAGCACTTTAGATTCACATTTCTAATAAATTATTAATATAGTAACATTACTTCAAACTCGATTTGACTTCCATTTTATCATAAAAGTGCTTATCGAAATCAATTACATTCTTCATTCATTGTCACATTATTCATTTGGAATTTGCTTATTATGATGCTTTTATGGTCTTGATGTGTTAGGAAGGCCTAAAATGGCAAAGTACATGAACATTTTGGTGCTTCCATTGCTAACTCTAATAGGTTAGGGAAACCTTGGGTATTACATTCTACCCCCTTTTAGAAAATTCATAGTCAAATTTTCAATTAAAATACTTTTGGTTCATAAAGCAATCGATAATGTTCAGTCTACATGTCTCAGTTGTTTTCTTATCTACATTTATTATCTCCATAGACTTTCAATCATTTTCTTGTTATCTTTCTTATTCTAATTTCTCTAATGAGTCCTCTTTAATAACAATTCTTATATCGTAATATCTATTACAAAATTGTTGTTATATCGATTTTCTAACCCATTAAATATTTAACAACTCTTTTCTCATTTTGCATACTATAAGTATATTTCTTCATGTCAACTCATCATAATTTAAAAATTCTTAAAACACCATATAGAGATCTTATCATTTCTTTGTAAGTCTCTAGAAGAGTAACTTAAAATGTTGTAATCCCATATCTAGTGGATATGGTCACTCTTAATATTCATTACAATTTACCAATATCAATACTCTAACAAATTATTTCCATTTCTTTTCTTATCGCTTACTATTAATGGATTCCTTTTATATTTAATCAATCCTTAATCACATATGTCTATAAGGAATTGATTATTTACCTTATCAACCCAAATTTTCAATCAATATGTCAGGATCATTACTTTATCATCTTCTAAACATATAGTACGTACATAGTTATGTATAAATAAGAAACATAACAAAACTTACTTTAAATCCTTCATTAACTTATGTGTCCTATCTTCGTATACCAATTCCATAACTTTTACATCAAAATTTTATAATGCTATGGCATCTTAGGTTAGCATATAGACATTCTTAGATTCTTTATTATTACTAATTGTCTCAACTACTTCAAGTTTCAATATTCTTGTCATTCTTATACTTACTCGTATATACATGCCCATGTACATACTCACGTAGTCAAATTTACAGCTATTTCCTTATACGTATAATTCATCCTTGTCATTTCTTCACTTATGAGTATTATCCTTATCTTAAAATTTAGAACTTGATTCTTTTTCACTTCTTCCTTAATTTCATCGATTGCAGTTCCCTATTCCTTGAGTTTAGTATTTCGCTTATGGCCTTCAACTTTTAATAAAATGCTTTAACAATATTTGTGTTTCATCCCTTTTTAATCATAATCCTTTGTTTGGCAGTTATTTCTAATTCCTTATTAATAGATCTTCTTGAACATTACCATATAGAGGGGTCTATATTCACACACAATGAGGTAGGGTAAATTCTCACTAACTCTTTCACAAATGTTATTGATGCATCAGTACCAAAATTCCAAAACTTTTTTAATTTCTATCCCTTTGCCTAACAAAAGGTGATCTACTTATCTCAGCATTAAATATAAAACATCTATGTTGAAGGAAGTTCATTCCTAATGGGTCGTGACTCATGTTTTCCAACTTACTTGCCCTATCTTTAGCTAGATAAATTAATGTCAGAAATCAGCGTGGTTTTAGATTTGGATTTCAAAGTTTGCATTATCATTAAAGCACTTTGGCAATAAGATATCTACTATCAAGGAACCATCTCGTATCATACTCTTTCTCATTTTACTTTAGTTGTAGGTTTATCATAATAAATCTCATGTAGTTGCACTACTATTCTAATCTAACTCTCTTTCAGTTCTTTGTATCTTAAAGTTTGATTTTTTTTTTTGTTCCCAAAGAAAGTTCATTTATTCCTTCATAAGGTCTTCTTGTTGAGCTCAATAAAGCATATATATTCTTTTTAAATTTTTAAGTTCTTCTTATAATGTATCTAATCAAACTTAATCATTATACATGTCATGTACTTCAATTTTAATTCTTATTGACATTCATATTTATGCATTTCTTCCTTTTTTACTTGGTTTCCTTACTTGATTAAATTATCACTCACCTTTCTTTCTAATTCCTGACTTATGCTTTGATGAGTACAATGGAGAAATATAATTTCACTTGGTCAACACTATCATTTGGTATATTGTAATATGATTATCTAGATCTTATTTCAATTATTGTAATATATAGCCTATTTATGATCCATGAAAATTGTTAATACTTAGGTGCTATACCTTATCCTTCTTTCATGCTTCATCCTTCAACAAATTTGAGCCTCTAAATTTTTAGACTTGTGTTGACCTTCCTTTTCTCACATCCATGTTCTTATTTTGACTAATTCTTTTTCTTCATACTATATAACTTTAAGCCTTTATTTAAACTATGATTACCTTGAGGTACTTTTTGTCTTTTTCATTTGAGTACATCCTTCTCTACATGAACTTATCCTCTTTATTTCTAAAAATGATTCTTAGGAAACTAGTACCATCAACCTTGTCTTGTCACTAATCAAGTGGCATTAAAAGGCAACTATCAGGGCATCCATGACAAAACTATGTCATTACTTTTATAGACCTTTAAACAAAAACAATATTTGATCAGTAATTCCCTTGGATATTGAGCTTCTTACCAAGCAAATCTTTGCTTAGTCTATCTTAACATATCGATAAGTACACGGGTTGAGTGAACTTCTTCTCCTTTTTAGACATTTAAATTGCCACCATATCATTATAGGAGGGGGGGTGTTTGCTTCCTTGACCGTCTTGATTTAGTATGTTATTTCATTATCTAGTGAGTTTTCCCTCATTTCCTGACTTTCATGTCTAATAGCAAATCTTATTTACTTTCCTATTAAAAGGCCTTATCTCCATTGAGTATATACTATTTATTCATTATAGTAGAGTTTAACAGTCACATTAACATTTTAAGTCAGGCTCTCATTGTAGGGGAATCTTTCCACATCCTAGTGTTCCTTACTAGGGTGATAATTGCATCTTTAAATATAACCTTCTTATTTCTACAAATCACATTCTTCTTAAGAATTTCACATGTCGTATTACATATCTCTTTATACAGTTCATATCAAATCACCTATTCCTTAACAATTTCATATTCTCTTTATTTCTAGGTCTAATTCATTTGGTATATACACCATCTCAATAAAATTTCATCAATACTATTCTTTCATACTCATATGTCTTTCATGTTCTTTAAACTTTGTATCATTCATAAGCATTTACACTTTTAGTTTGACTTAACATTGAAAATATCATTTTAACCAACTTGTTAGATCGAATAAATAATCCATTAGGATTATTCCCAATTGCAACACCTCATTGGCTAATTTTTCTTTCCATATTCAAATATTCATCCTATTTGAATTGTACTTTTCTATCATTCACTTATCTCTATAATTTTTCTCTACTTACCTTTCTATAATTTTATCCTTATCAATAAAGTCCTTTATCCATATTATCTTATTCCTTATATACATTCTCTTTAACACTGATAATTTCTTTTGTTTCATAATTTTCTATATTTTCCACCTTAAAACTTAATCCATCTCACCCTTGCCTCATTGAGTTACTTTCAAAGCTTACCATTTCTTATGGTATTTATTTTAACTCATTCAATTCTATCTCTTTGTTAATTCAATTTCATCATAAAATACCTCTCTTGGATGGGATTTGTCTAATCAGTTGACTTCATAAGCTCCTTTTATGTCATAACTTTTGTTTCCTTTAGTTCATTTTAATTCCATACTTCTTATATTCTAGTATTTCCCCATATACTATGTCTTATCATTCACTATTTTTACCTTTCCATATCTCACTTACTTTGCTTGACCCCATTCAAGTTGTTTTTTTACTTAACATATAATCCTCCAATTTCATACCTTTCTTATTTTACAAGAATTTCTCCCATTGTGAACTTATTCTCAATATAAGGTATTTTATCCAAAATCAACATATGTTTTTATACCAATTTGTTTTTAGCTTAGACTTATCCTGTTTAAGTCAAACCATCCTTAGTTCCTTACATTCTTTTTAGAGACTATTCCTTAATCATATACACCTTCTTATAATTGTCAATTTCATACACCTTTCTTGTATAATGATCCAACATCAATCATTTTCTACTTTGGTCCTTTACTGACCTCACAACTTTATTCCCTTAGTGATTTTAAGAACTTTTCTATTACACATACCTAATCACCTTTCTTATAAGTCACCCTAGCACATACACGATTGATCACTTCCTTCTTTGAATACAAAGTGATCTTCCTTTAAATCACACTAGATTAATATTCTTCCTTTTACCATACTTGATATTTACATAAGTGACAAAGAAATCCTTACCTTTCTTATTTTTCTAGTCTATAAGGTAGCATTTAAGCCACAAATTCGATAATACCTTATTTAGACCATCTTACATATATCTCAATATGTAATATCTATATGAATCGTTTGTTGTCCTACTTGACCACTATTGAGTATTATCTTTTGTTTTATAACCTTAATGGTTCATAACCTCTAACAATTTCATATAGACATATCATTTAACAATGTTACATATCATTTAATCATTTGCTTACACATATCATAAACCAATTCATTATCTCCTATATATCTTTCATAACACAATCAAGGAAACATATAATACTAGGATCCAATTTACCTTCTTAATGGTCTTATTACAAGAACACGAATGAAAAAATTCATGAAAGTGCTAGATAAAACAATTTAGCCATGATTTCAAGAGTATGAGAATGAGTTATTCAATCGTCACATCCCAACCTTAGAGAGATGATGGTCCTAGAACATGGAGAGACATAAGGTCACCCACGCCCATAGAACCCACTTACATATAAACAAATCATGCCTAGGATCTCACCAAACCTCTTACAATAACTCGTTTAAAACATTTAGATGAATACCTTAAATTGCAAAAGTCTAAAATAAATCATTACATATAAAATCCATGACGAAAATAATATATATCAATAACTATCAATCAACATTCCTGGAGCATCTAATGACAAGATTCCATAAATTAGTATCATTGATAACTTGGACAAGGAATTCCCCAAGCGAAGTAGAATGCTTGAGCCATCACCTTGCCTCCTCACATTTGCTCACCTGGAACCACACAAGGGAAAAAAAAAGGGTGAGATAGATGATCTCAATGAGTAAACGATAAGGCATATACATATCACATATTCCTTTGAAAAGGAAACACATAACTTAGACACTTAGTTCATGATTTATAGTTCATGAATCAGGTTACAATTTAGCAAGGTTTTTAATTTGGCAAGTTTGCAGAAATCACACTTATCACTTATAAAGAGTGAAGGCTATTGCTCTATCACTTGAACACTTTAAGGAGAGGTGGCCTTATAGCAAATTCTAACTCCTATCACTTATAAGGCATGAAGCTAATTAGGCTCCACAGCTAAAACCGCCCCTTTCTAGATGAGGTGGATACACTACCCCTATCCAATAGGTTAAGACCATGTGCACAAGTTTCGATGATTATCTGCATCGGCACGAGGATTCTGCATAAAGGGTAAAAGGTACCATAGCTAGAGCTAATGGTAATCGTAATTGACATTATCACATAAGGCAACGATAGCATGTATTCCAATAACAATACTGGTTTAGCTTTCCAACTAAAGATAGTATAGTTCTAGAAAGAATATAAGTTAAGGTGTTAATCATAAGAAGTTCTTATTGGATAAATGAACTAGTTTTGGACCAAATGTCCTTTGGCAACCCAAGCTTGTCAAAGAAATCATATAATAATATTTTAGAATAGAAAGAACTTGGGTTTCAAAGATCACAAAGGCTTACATAAAAATATATCACATATTTGTAACATAACAAAATGTTACTTGCACTTGTAACATAACATAGTGTTTACTCACACTTGAAGGATGAATACGATGTTTACTCACCTTGGGGTTCCTTTGCTCCTAGCAACGTAGTCCCTTTGCCCTCCTAAAGCTCCTGAAACTCTAACATAATATTTGATTTACCACTTATTATTTATTTACTCATG
This sequence comes from Reutealis trisperma, assembly GCA_947687605.1. NCBI lineage: Eukaryota > Viridiplantae > Streptophyta > Magnoliopsida > Malpighiales > Euphorbiaceae > Reutealis > Reutealis trisperma. Next base: position 144,097 of record CANTUT010001059.1, on the reverse strand, counting down.
ATGCTTCTATCCCATAACTACCCTATGCACATATAGCATACACATACACTTAAAGTCCACACATAGGTGTGCTCGTCACTTGCACATAACACGTTGACTTTGAAAGTCTTGCATACTTAGGCCTTGTAGGCTCTCTTGATATCACATTACAATCACATTAATACCTTTTTGAGGTCATTACAATATTATTACCTCAATATCATTTCACTTTAACAGTCATCTTAATACACTTTACACTCCCATACATGTCAACTTAACCATTAACCTTTCAAGTGTCATGCTTAACTCTTATTATCCTTTTTATTCAATTGTCACTTCATCAACTCAAAACCATGTATTTATTATCAAGTCATCATAACATCTAGTTCCATATTTCTCAACCACATTTGCATTCTAAATACAATATAAGGTTAAGATACCTTAAGTATACCATAATGCATTTAGGCTTATCTAGGATCATATCTTCAACTAACATGCAATTTTATCATTTATTATACATACATACTTGTCAAAAATTATCAAAACACATCACATAAAAATTATAAACATTGGGACAAAAAGATTCATGTAGGCCAAATGCATCACTAAGGTAAAAACTAAATTCTTCTTCTTTTCGCACTTTCCGTCTATTTCAGAAATATGTAAAAACATAGTTTGAACCAAGATTTTTCATGTAAACACAACAAAAATTATTTTAGAATTTAAATCCATATGAATTGGCTAACTTGGTGTTGTTTATACATAAAAATTCAACTTTTGAATTATAGAGCACAAAACCATGAGTTTTCTTATTTTTGGTATTTTCTAGTCATTTCAGAAATATGCAAACAATTTGTTTAAACTATTATTTTTCATTCAATCATAGAAAATATCAGTTTAGAACAAATCCATACATGATTCAGCAGCCATAGATAGGATTTATACAAAAAAAATTCCAAGTTTAAAGGCTTAGGTGAAAAATCATGAGTTTTCGCGCTTTCCGCGCATTTCGTTCATTTCAGCGATAAACAAACACATGATTCAAATCATTATTTTTCATCTAAACAAAACAAATATCATATTAGAGCACTTCCTCATACAAATTGGCAGCCATATGTCCATTCAATAATAGAATTCTCCAACTTCCAAGTTCTAACACAAAAACCTTGAACTCTTTTGTTTTTTGAAACTTTCCGGTCATCACAAAAATATGCAGAAATATTATTTAATCCAATATTTTCCATCAAAACAAATAAAAAATTAGTTTAGAAAACAACAATACCCAAATCGCCCCCCCCCCCCCCCCCCCCTTTGTGATGTTTATGCATAAAAATTGTGATTTTAAGTTATAGAATTCACCTTTGGAGAAATCTCACTGAAAGAATTGTGTTTTCGATAGAAAATAGATTTTATCTCTCAAAAACTCACCCAAATAGAATTAAATCTGTAAAAATCAGTAATCAACTAGTTCAAAATAATTTTCCCATAATTTATTTTATAGAAATCAGTTTAGAAATCGAAAAAGAAAAAAAAACTTACGATTACGGTCAAGAAATCGTAGAACAGAAAGGTGTTTTCTTAATTTTGGTAGAGAGAAATATTTTGAGAGAATTTTTCTGCCAATATACAGAAAAAGTATGGGGATGGCTGCTGGTTGCTGGAACTCTATTCTGGCCAAAATTTAGATTATATATTAGGGTTTGGGTGAAATTTCCACTAATACCCCTAATGAACTAGGTTAGGAAGATTTTAGTGTAGTGGGCTTTTAGGTATTTGGGATTTTATTTAAATTTTTGGGCTGAATGAAATTAAAATAAAAAGAATATTTTTCTTATTATTTCTGTAACATTTCCCCCAAAATATTTATTTTAAAATATTTTAAAAATACTCATAAAATTATTTTATGCTTAAAAATTGTCTTATGCATGAAAATTTATTTTATTTACAATAAATTCTTTTATGCAAATGCACTTCATGTAAATCATTTATTTCATAATAGCAACTCATTTGTTGCATATTAAAATTAATCTAACATGCCACATACTCATCAATCACTTAAATCATAAATTTCCACACAAGCACATACTTAACCTTAATAGTTCTAAATCAAGCAATTTACCACGAAAATTCCTAGGGTGGGTGTGGGTTGTTACATCAATAGATTAGAGATTCAAGATGCACATCAATGTTTGATAATAATAATCCAAATGGAAGGAGGTCAATACATGAAGAGTCAAACATGGCCACTATAATAACCCATACTCACCCTAGGAGTTTCCATGACAATTACTTAAATTTAGAGTTATTATGACAAAATGTGTGCTTTTATTAAAATTCATGAGTTATGTGATTGATGAGTATATGGCATGTTAGATTAGCTCTAATATGCATAATATGAAGATTAGCTCTAATATGCATAATATGAATTTTTAATTAAAAATAAATGATTTATATGAAGTTCATAAGCATAAAATAATTTATTGCACATAAAGTGAATTTTCATGCACAAAGCAATTTTTAAGCATAAAATAATTTTTATGAACATTTTAAAAATATTTTTAAATAAATATTTTTGGAGGGATTTTTATGAAAATGAGAAGCAAAATATTCAATTTTTAATTAATTAGAAAAAGTCCATAAATTAAATAAAAGGCCCAATTTTCCAACAGCCTATTATACCAAAACACTCTTAACCTAGCTCATTAAGGCTAAACCTAGAAATTTCACCTAAAACCCTAATATTTAAGCTAAAATTTAGCACCCATGAGTTTAGAAAGCCACCATTCTATTTTCCATCATATTTTTTGTGAAAAATTCTCTCAAAAATATTCTTTCAACCGAAATCCACAAGTAGCGTTCAAATCCTGCGATTTTGTGATCGTTTTCATAATGTTTTCATTTCTTTCAATCTACTTTTTGGTTTTTATGAAACTAATAATGATAAAATTATCTTGGGATATTTATTTACTGGTTTTATATTGATTAAATTTAGCCTAGGTGAATTCTTGAAAGAGAAATCAATTTTTTTCCACCGAAAACACAACTCTCTCTATGCGAATTCTCCAAAGGTGAACCCTAAAACTCAAAATTTGAAATTTCATGCATAAATACAAGGGGGGCAGCTGATTTGCACATATTTTTGTTCTAAAATGATTTTTTTGTGTTTAGATGAAAAATATTGATTTAAATCATATTTTTTTATATTACTATAATGATCAGAAAACACCAAAAAACAAGAGAACTCATGATTTTCACTCTAAAACCTAAAGTTGGAAAATATCATGCATATAAATATCCATGGCTACCAATTCATAGTTGTTAGTGCTTTAAAATAATTTTTGTTTTGATTACATGAAAAATATTGGTTTAAACCATGTGTTTAAATACTAATATAATAGCTGAAAAGTACTGAACACAAGGAAGATTCATGGTTTTCATCCTAAAATCTAAAGTTGAAAAATTTTCATGCTGATTTGTACATTGGAGCATTCCAAAATGATTTTTGACTTGTTTACATAAAAAAATATTGGTTTAAATCATGTGTTTGCATATTATGGTAATGAACGGAAAGCGCAAAAAGTGAGAAAGTTTATGTTATCCATGACCATAGTGTATTCGGCCTACATTGGGAATTTAATTCTAATGTCCATAATTTTTATATGATATATTTTAATGATTGTTGACATATATATATGAAGGATAAATGATTTGATTGCATGTTGTTTGAAGGAATAACTTTAGATAAGTTTAAAGACAATTAGGTATACTTAGGGTTTCCTAACCCTATTATTATGTTATTATTAATAAGTGTATATGTTTAAGTGATATGGGAAATAAGTTTTATGATGAGTTAATAGTAAATTGATGACCTTAAATTGACTATAAGATGGATGGTATGATTTGTTCAAAAGAGATAAGCATGACGCTTCAAGGTTACTTGTTAAGTTGATATATATATATATGTGTGTGTTAAGTATGCTATGTTGAATGTTAAATGGAATTGATATTAAGATCATGATATATTATGTTTGACTTTAGAAAATTCTTGGTATGAGTTATAAAATGTTTTCATATGGGCCTATAAAGGCTAAGTGTGCAAGACTTTAAAAGTCAATATGTTATGTGCAAGTGATGAGTGCACTTCTAAGTGCAACTCCAAGTGTATGTGAATGTTATATGTACATGGGGTGGTTATGGGGTAGGATAGCATGATGTTAAACAAATATGAGTATTGAATTAAATATTATGTTAGAGCTTGAGGAGTAGTAGTAGTTCAAAAAGGGCCATAAGTACTAGGAGTAAAGGAACCATAAGGTGAGTAAACATTATGTTCATGTTACAAGCACAAGCTATCACATTATGTGAACATTTGAGATTCTTAAAACCCAAGTTCTTTCTATCCTAAATTATAATTATATAAATTCTTTGTTAAGCTTAGGTTGCAAAAGGATAATTGGTCCAAAACTACTGTTATTTGTTCCATGATAAGAAAGAACCTTTGTAATTGTTGCCTTATCTTATTTTCTTTATAGAACCACACTGTTGTTTATCCTTTATTCAATAAGCTAAACTTCTATTGCTATCATTGTACATGTGATTTTATTTTCAATGCTATTTTTAGCTCTTCTTTATGTTACTAGTGAGTAAGGCAGGAGCCTTCACTTTATATTTATGTTACGAGTGGACAAGGCAGTAGTCTTCACTCAATATTTATATTATGAGTGGACAAGGTAGCAATGTTCACTCTATAATTATGTTACGAGTGGACAAGGTAGTAACCTTCATTCTATATTTGTATTATGAGTGAACAAGGTAGCAGCCTTCACTCTATAATTATGTTACGAGTGGACAAGGCAACAGCTTTCACTCTATATTATGTTATGAGTGGACAGCAGACTTCACTTTACATTATGTTATGAGTGGACAAGGCAGCAGCCTTCACTCTATATTATGTTATAAGTGGACAAGGTAGCAGCCTTCACTCTATGTGTTATGAGTTATAAGTGTGATTTTTATGAACTTTATTGAATTACAAACTATGAACCATGAGCCATGAGTCATGAATTATAAATCATTGTCTATGGGTTATAAGCTATGAGCCCTTTCTAAGGGATATGTGTTATTGTATAAGTTATATTGTTTACTCATTGAAATCATCTATCTCACCCCTTTTCTCTATGTGGTTCTAGGTGAGCTTTATGAGGAGGCAAGGTGATGGCTCAAGCAATCTACTCTACTTGGGGAATTTCCTTGTCCAAGTTTATTAGCATACTGTGATTTGAAGAGTCCTTTTTAGATGCTACAAGAGTATCATTTATGGAATATTATTTACATGTTAATTTATTTAGGATTCTTAAATGTTCTTTCCATATGGATTACATTTAAAGTATTTTAATAATATGCTTATGCCAGTTAAAGTTTTCCTTTTTATTAGATAATTATGTTAATGCATGAGGTTCGACATGATCTTAGGCAAAGTTATTATATGCATGAGTGGGTTCTATGAGTGTGGATGACCTTATGTCTCCCTATATTCTAAGACTGTCATATCTCTAAAATTGGGATGTGATAGCCATAAGAAGAAATTTCATAATTGTTGAAAGCTAAATGCAGACTCCAACATGGCCAAGAACACACCTGTGTCTTTAGGTGTGTCCGACTATTGCTTAGCTATTCCAATTCCTAATTATTACATAGTCAGGAACACACCCATGTGTCTGGGCATGCTAACTTCCATAAAATTTATTTTTTTCTCTTTGGATTTTCATTACTTTCAATATTTTTGAGCCTTAAATTTGTCATATTTGGTATCCCAACTCAGTTATGACTCATTAGGATTCTTATCACTATATCTAGACCTTGAGATACAGTGCATTTCACAACCTCATTCGTAAACACGATAGTCTCACTAACAGAAGAATAAGTCTTCCTTGCAGTCTAACGTCAAGAAGCCATATCAGCTACAGATGAGTTACAGGGCCTATAATATATCAAATCAAACCTTATTTGGAGATTTATAAGGGTTTACCAACACCGCCCACTTTTAGGCCCAAATTCAATTGTTTAAAGCTATTTTAGAGGTTCTAAAGTTTTTCATTCAACTTGTTATGCACTTTCATAGGCTATTCTATTAAGTTCTATTATAGGGCTTTATTTCGGTCCTTTCTAATATTAGGATTTCACCATTTAGTATATAAATATGTTTGCATTACTTTAAAGATTAGTTCAAACATCATCATCCCAACTTTCGTATAATAGTCATATATTGTATAGATACAAAAGAACTATAATATTGTATCACTTATTTCCTAATTTAAATTCTTTACTATGTGTACATACATAACATTTTCTATATTCAAAATCTATCCGTTCATAATTCAATCTTATAAATTTGCAGAGTCTCTCTCACTATCATTATATAACTTGCCTTAGGATATCTCATATCCTAAACATCACACATACTCTAGTATATTCAAGGATAAACATATTCACATTACTATCCACTTTTAATGAACTTTTCATAAAATCACCTTTAAGTTTTCTCTTAATACTATTTAGCTAATAGTTGTCGCACACATATATAGATCGAAAGTGCTACGATTCATCCTTATTCACATTATGTAATTATTTTTTTTTAGAACATCAGTTGCATTAAATTATATCAATAATCGACAGTTAATTATGCTAGGAAATTTTCTCCCAGTAAGACACATACACATGTTCACTTACACACTTTTAAACATATATTGTCATTTTCTCATATATACATTTCATGCTTATCATCCCATTTCATATAGTGCATAGCTCAATCATGTATATCAGTCATATGGCATTAAAATTTCGCATATATCATACATTAAACTAAAAGAGTTAAGCTATGAAAAGTAGCATGGATCTACACTTAATGATAGACTTTAAATGACAAGAAGGAATTCCTATGCTACATGGTTTAACTTATAACCTATAATAGTTATAAAGTCTAAAATAGTCTTAAACCTTTGGCTCTGATACCACCTTTGTCACAACCCACTTATTAAGCCATGACGGTCCTAGGGCATAAGGAGACATAAAGTCACCTAAACTAGTAGAAACTCGTGTAGCTTATAATCCTTTACCTTTCATCATATTGAATCTTGTCCCAAGATCGAAACCTAATTGCATTATTACCAACTTCTATTTTGTCATCTACATATAGCCAAATATTCATTATATCATTATGACATTCATCTCATTTACATATGTTCATTACAAATTACACATACATAAATATAATCACATTATGGTTCTTACAACATATCAATCCCATATCACATTAGTGCTAAACCTTCGGTAACCATGGAGCTCCAAAACAATGGTCTTCATAGTCAAGAATTGCAACTCTTGAAATTAGCAAAACAGCTTCCAAGTGGATGAGTAGGGCTTGGAATTTACCTTGCTAACTTGTCAATCTTATTTGAAAATTTTAAACAACTAGGGAATGAGACAAAGCTCAGAGAGTACATAATAATACAATATATATGGTGACTACAAGGACCATTTTCAGGAAGGGCTTTTTGTGACAATGGAACAATTTCAATCAATGTTGTCATTATGGTTTAATTTCTCATTTAACATGGAAACAATATCTTTAGCAGAAATAATATTTTCTTAGAAGCAGAATGCTTCCCACACATATAAATTAAAGAGTGGTGGTCGAAGCCCTGCTCACATACATGCATCACATTACATAAGACTGATAAGGTCCTACGGTTAGGCATTCCCCCTAACAGAGGTTAGGTACTCTCGCCCTACCCGCAAGCTTATACCAAGTGCATAAGATCTAATATAATTCCTCACATAAGAGAGGATTTTTGTTTATACATGGGTTTTAATGAAAGACATATCTAAGGTCTACAATAGGAATTCAATGGAAAATAGTTTGGCATATTAATCATTCTCATCATTGAGCAAAATATGGGACCCAAGTAAAAGGCTCATCATGGTCAATATCATATAAGGAAGATATGGACTTCCACAGGATTCAACAATCAATAGGCAACCATATGTCAAATGTCATTTTAAGTACATTTTAAGGAATGGTAATTCAAGTAACGGTTGCAAGCAATCATATTATTAAGTACTCACCTTGGACTCCTTTGCTCCTATTTACATTTAACTTTGATGCAAGTTGTGTGCTCCTTGCACTCTTAGATAATATCCTTATCCTTGTCATTATATTCTATACATTTGCATTTTAATTACATATTAATTACTACTTCAACTCACAATGGAGATGTATCAATAAAGTCATATACATTTTTATTTCTATTCTTATTACTAATCATTTCCAAGCTAGATTCTTCATTCTATTTCATGACTCCAAGTTCAAATTTCAAAATTTCCAATTTTTCAATTAACCTTAGAATTTGGGAAAACCATTATCTCCTCATCCAATCTTCAAATTGATCATGCAATTATGAAATTAGCATAACATAAACCTATATGATCATTCAGTTTTCAATATCTAGCATTAGAATATTAATTTCCCATCTAGACTAAATTCATGCTACTAAGACTTTCAAGTCTTGAATTAAACTTCCTTAATTCATTTTAACACTTCTAAATCATTGTTCTTCATCTTAAATAACCATAGATGTATTGATTTAGAACTTTGAACACTTCTTTGATGATTTCCTAGTATTGGTCGAAATTTATATCTAGTGTAAAAGAGACTTTATGCAACCAAGATACTAAAATGAACTTTAGAACATAAGAAAGAGAATATGAACATGATTTCTCACTTTGGTTAGCTTTGGTTTGCAAAGGTTCTTATTGCTATTGGTGTAGAGAGAGAGCTTCTTTTGTTATTGTGGAACTTTGGTGTAGACATAGGAAAAATGATGTTTACAACATAAAATTTGCATATATATATGATAGGTTGGATGGTGAAGATTTGATCAAGCTTAATCCAATGGCTAAGATTTAATCTTGATGGATGGCTATGATTTTCTCTACAATTGTCATGTTCATCATATGGTTTTGGAAGTAGCGAAAATAAATTTACATTTTCATGTGGATGAAGGGAGAATTCAAGTTGGAAAAGGAATTGATTTAGTAAAAAATGGTGGCTTCCAAGTCAAAATTAATGGCTAGCTTTCCAAACATCAAACTTAACCTTGGTTAGCTATTTCTAACTCTTGTTAAGTGTATGTTTATCCATCCTTGGGCCTTGTTAGCTGACCATTTAGTGGGCTTGGGCTTTTGAGTCTAAAAGCCCATTAATGAATCCTTATATGCACGTTTCAAGCTCGGTGCTTAATACATTTGTATTTCATTTCTTTCACTTAAATATAAATATTTCTACCTTCCAATATCACTACACACTCTAGACATTGCTAGATAAATCTTATTCACTATATAGTACATATTTCCAGCCTTTCATTAGCTTTGTTCATGTATGTAAGTCATATAGACTCACTTGGTCAAACTAAGTTTGACTTTCATTGTACCATTGTAACTTTGATTGAAATCAACTTTTCATGTCATTATTATTATTTCCTAATGATTTAATAGATGCTAATGCCTATTCACTAGCACTTTAGATTCACGTTTCTAATAAATTATTAACATAGTGACATTAAGTCAAACTCGGTTTGACTTCCATTTTATCATAAAAGTGCTTATTGAAATCAATTAGATTCTTCACTCATTGTCACATTATTCATTTAGAATTTACTTCTTCTGATGTTCTTCTGGTTCTTGATGTGCTAAGGAGGCCTTGAATGGCATAGTATATGAAAATTTTTATGTCTCCATTGCTAACTCTTATAGGTTAGGGAAACCTTAGGTATTACATACCCTTAATATTTATTTTCCTTTTCATCTTGAATTTTTGGAACATTTCATAAATTCAAATGAGCAATTCATTTTATTTACCTTTTTTCGATCAAGTTAATATCATATATTCAGGTAAATACAATGAATAAAGAAAAACTACCACTAACCATTTCACAAATGGTATTAATGCATTTGTGTGCATAAATTCTAAAACTTCTTTGATTTCTATCCTTTTGTCTAACAAAAAGTAATCTAGTTGTTTTTGCATTAGATACTAGACTTCTAAGTTGAAACAAGTTCACAATCTAATGGGTAGCGACACATGTTTCCTAACTAAGTTGTCTTTATCTTCAGCTAAGCAAACTAAAGAAAGAACTCACAGTGGTTTTAGATTGGAGTTCTTTATGGCATTATCATAAAAGCATTTGGAGTTATTTTGTTATTATTAACTTAATAATAATACGTCAACCATATAATTCATACTCTTAAGTTTATTACCATAATAAACCACGCAAACATTTTTCTAGTAATAGAATTCATAATTCCTTGAAGTTACAAAATAATATAGAGTAAGTATGAAATACATACATGATTTACAAAACTTGATTTTTAAATTATCATTAAGTATATATAAGACATACAAAATATGATCTCTAAAATCATAATGAAGTATTCTAAAAGCTCTTTGGAAACAAACACTTTTCCCCTTAGATCTTTCAAAATCACTTCATCTAATCTTTATGCTTTCGTTGCTTACTCTGATCATGCATATGGCACAGAAGCACTTATATTATGAATCCTAGCAACAGATAAACTATGTGAATCATTGGAATATAGTAACAAGAGATAGATTTACCTTCACAAGCTTTATCCTTCTCTTTGTTTTTAAGTATTCACAATACTTAAAACAATTACTTTTCCAATATTCATAACATTGACAATAGAAGCATTTTCTTTTATCAACTATAGAATTATCTAAGGACTTATCCCTTATAATTTCCCTTTTAGGATTTCTAATCGAAACTTTTTCTATTACCTTAAAGTGCATTTTCCATCTAATGGAAATTTGGAATGAATTTGAAGAATTAAACTATTTAAAATTATTATTCATCAAAACATCTAGACTCTCTAGTTATTTAATGAATTTAATCATCACATAAAAAATAATTCCAAATTTAGTTTAATTAAAAATTAGTAAGAAATAAAAGAGGTTACTCACAATTCAAATTCTTTCAAAAGGAATACTAGATAAAAAAATAAAAGAACAAGAAATTAAAGATGAAACATTTTCTTCTTTGATTTTTTTTCTCTAATTTCTTACTTTAGTTGAATAGTAAGAATAAGAATAAGAATGAAAAATACGAAGAAGACAAAGATAAATAAAGTTATGAAGATCCAAAAGAAACACTTTCTCCTTTTCTTCCTTTATAATTTCTTTTCCTTTCCTTTTTCTTTCTTTTCTTTTCCTATTTCTTTCTTTATAATTTTCTTCATATTCAAACAAAATAATTGCCTTAATATCTCACATTAATCAATGTATTTATGTTAATCATACAACTCTTATAGATGATGCATAATTACTTGGAGTCTTGTTATGCTCATATATTGTTTTGCGACCCTTGACTTATTAAACAACCATATAGCATCAATCTCATCCAATATTTTCTTTCCATTGCATTTAGAGTAATGTGTTCCTTTTTAGTAGTCTTTTCTCTAAAAGACCAAAAACAAATCAATTTGAATACATACAATATGTACTCAAATACAAGGACTATAGATTCAAGCCCTGTGAGCCTAAAAGAATTAAATATATTCATAGGTAGGTTTGTCAATTTCATATTATCAAAATGTAGAAAATAACTAGATTAATAACTTATGCAATTATGTAGCTACCATAATGATTTGGTCTTCAATCAAAATAGTAATGCTACTAATTTGGTGAATCCTATACTTCTAAATAGGAAACAAAAATCCTGTTGGGGTGGATTTCTAATAGGTGATTGAATTCTTATTAGATTATCACAAATTCTTCAGATACACATTGTCGTTATTGGAATTTTGATATTTAACAAGTGAACAACACTTGTTCATCACAACTCTTTGTTAGGTCTAATCAATCTAGTTCCTAGTATTTCCAACCTTAGATATGCATTATCATTATTGGCTTTTCACACTAGTCAAGTCAAACCCATTAGATCAATAAGTATAATGATTTGAACATTATATGTCTTAGATACTCATTATTATTATTGACATACAATGTATCATATACTCATAACATCACATGCTTCACAATAACTTTAAGAAAACATTCAAACCAAATATATCACTCCTATGTATCCATAACTGATGACACCAGTGTTTAGATTTTTCTTGAATTATTGCTCCAATGGAGAACCATGACTTGATATTTTCTTTAGAAGATTTTCGAGCTTTATTGATTAGTCTCACTTTGCACATTATCCATTTTAAACATACATCATATGTATTCATATATGTCACATATATATTTCATAAAATGGACAACATACATATAGGTATGATCATAGATTCTATGGATCCATTTCCTAGCCACAAGGAATGGATATGGGATTTAAGTTATGCAAATTACAAACATGAAATTACAACACTTGTATCTTCATGCTCCCATTAGGCATCTTCATAGGTTGAACCTCTTCTTGTTCTTACATATCCACATCTCTATATGTACATTTGTAACCTTAACACGCCAAGGTGCAATGAAATTAGTTTACAACCTAAATGAGTAATTAACATTTAATTACATCCCATCAAATAATAAAATTAATTATCATGTGTCCACATTAGAAATCATACATTATGATTTCCAAATCCATGATCAACCATTCATGCCTCTCAAACAATAATAAAACATATATGTACAATAATTGCATTTATAGATATCTTGTTCATCATTGGAACATTTCCAAAAAATCCATTTTGAATATCAAATATTCAATTTTTCTATAACTTAAAATCATATTTTAAGTTATAGAAATTTATTTGATTGAAAAATAAATCCAAAACAATTTTGGAAAAAAAATAAAATTAGGTACAAACATAATGAAAATGCGACCACTTTTGCGACCGCTATCAGATTTCACGGGAGCGAAACTTGAATCGCGGTCATGATTCTCTTAACCAACCTAAACAAACTTTGCTCTAATCCTCAAATTCACAGTTGTGACATCATTTTTGCGGACACCATATATGATTTGTGGGCACGAATTCTTTGTTTGATAGCACAACATTTGTGCAACAACTCCCTTTTCAGCCAAATCAAAAACTTCCAAAACAACATATACAAAGGTTTTACATAGAAACTAAATGGCTTTGATACCAAGAATGAATGGTGGAGCCAAATGCAATGAAAGCAAGGTGGTGAGGTAAAATTTCACTTCACCCAATTTTGGTCCAAACCTCAAGTCAAGCAATCAATTAATTTATGTGTAAAAAACATATGCATAGAAATAAGAAGGAAGAGTAATCATATTACCTCTTATAGGTTTCTTCTTTCTTTATCTAAGAGCTTCCCAAGTGTGATGCCTCTAGATAATCCATACCTAGCTCACCTTCAAGTTTTCTATTTGGTTTCTTTGGTGTTCTTGAATCGCTCTCTTGGTTGCCAAAATTTGATTCATGATCTTCCTCAAAAAACTTTAGGAAGATAAGGTTTCTCTTTGATTTGTTTTGGACTAAAAATTTTTTCAATTTGCAAACATTTGTTCTTTTATTCAGAATAAAGAAGAGAATTGAAGATCAAAAGAAAATTGAAGAAACATTTTCTTCATTTTTCTTTCTCTCTTGCAACTTCTCTATCTAAAATGCTTCAAAATGAAAATGATGTTCGCTCTACTTGCAACATAAAAATTCAAAACTTTTATATCATTCTAAGACTTAACCCTTAAGTCATCAAAAAGTCTTAAACACCCTTTACCTTATCATTTGGTGAAGGGGCAAAGTTGACTTTGCTTCTTCAAATGGTGAAATGACCATTTTATCCTTCAAGGGCAAAATGGACAGTTCTATTAGCTAAAAGATGTAATTATAATTTTAACCTTAATAGAAAATTCTCTAACCCCTAAAGCCTTCACATGGGCTTATAAATAGTGAATTTTCTATAACCTCTAAATTGCCTCTTTTCCATATCACATATGGGCTTAAGCCACATCTCTGTGTTAAGAGTTTTTGCTAACCTTAAAATTAAGTCTTTAATTTAGTCCAAATCATTTTTCAATTTAATCTTTCTCATTTATGTCATATACAAATTAAGATTTAATTGAATAGAAACTTTCATAGATTAAACATCAGGACATGCTAGGGTCCTTGTAAATTTAATTATATGGTTACTCATTTTACTACTAATCAATTAATTAAACACTTTAATTAATTATTATGGTAAACCTTTTACACTTGGAAGGTGATCACTATTAGGTGTGTGACTTTCTAGGTTCATGTCTAATTAGCAATGAGAATGAGAAAACATTTTTCTCTACTAATGTGAAATCCCCACTTCACACTTAGTCCTATAAGTTGTGAGTGACAGCTAGCATTCCATATCACGACTACCTAATTAGAAATGAATGTTTATAGTTAATTACTTTAAACATAACATGGACCATCGATCATAAATTATCATACACTAGAATCTCTTTCTTAAAAATCCCAAACTCGTCTAAGGTAATGGTTTATATCAAACCCTAATGTGCCTCAATTCTATGTCCTTATCTCAGTTCTAATTTTTAGTGAGATTAGATTCCTATTAGAAAATCCTTCTAGTGAATCTGTCTGTCCTTGCTAGGAGCTTTAGTTATCAAGAATAACCTGATAGTATAGGATCTTAACATCATTTACTTGAGGCAATGAATTCTATCTTGGCGATTACTTATCTCCATATATAACAAATTAGAACTATCACATGCCATATATACATACATGAATAGTACGTTTATGTAAGCAGTAATAAATTCTAACTACCTATATATGAGATATAGTATCCCTGAAGTCAAAGGATTATATGCACTATTATGACCTAAATGATAAATACTTGATAAGTAGTAAAACCCAGTATTATTATCATCTAACATCACAGTTTGACTATTCATCCTATGAATATCCACATGTTTATATCAACATCATATGTTTAGCAGTATGAGACTCACTACCTTTATAATCATCCATATCACATACTGCTTATAGAAAACAAACTGAGGTGATAGTTTTTTGAAATTAATGATGCCCAGTCATTAATCCTATGACAACAAACATATTTAAAATATTTGTACAAGAGTGATCTATCTCCCATATTCTCAACACTTAAGAATAGATCCTCTTGCAAATACTTAAAGATAATATTCAATAATATGAAACTCTTTTCAAATTATGAATATATTTATTATGCCAATACGAATTAATATCTACTATTACTTAATTGTTATATGACTTCTAGAGCACATACTGCTATCACTTGCCACACTGGCTACAAGTGGGGAACTACTTAAATTGACCATTTTGTTGTCTAGGTGCTAAGTCATTAGCGAAATTCCTCTCTTGGACCTCCTCTTCCTCCACTAGGCTAGACTCTATAACCCTTGCTCTTATGTTTACTCTTCTGTTCACATTCAGTACACTTGGCTTTTTTGGCCTTATGCCTCTTCTCCATGTCCTCTCTCAAAGCATGCACTAGGGACCTCAGACATCGATTTTCTTTCATCAGGTCTGAGCAATCTCTTTCAAACCTTTGCATCTTACTTTGAAACCAGTTATAACCTAGACACTCCACGAGGTCATCGTCATCAGGAATCTTCTCTCTCTTGAGGTGGATCACAGGCACGGTCTTCTCGAACATCTCTGGCTAGGTCCTCTTGCATATCACGCGAGGTGCTCTAGGTCGAGGTTCTCTAGTAGGGGTACTCTTCCTAGTCATCTAATAAAAGAATCATAAGCCATATAAATAATAACAAGTACTATAGCTTATTAGGATTTTGCAGAATTATACTAGTAATAGACCGTAAGTGACATGATAGAAAAATTCCTATGCTCCTAGATTATATAATCAACCCAATAACTAGAAAAGTCTAAACTAGACTAAAAAACTATAGTTTTGATACCAACCTTGTCACATCCCAATTTCAAAGATATGATGGTCCTAGAACATGGGGAGATATAAGGTCACCCAAGCTCATAGAACCCACTCATGTATATATAAACACTGCCTAGGATCATACCAAAACCTCATGCATTAACTTAAATAACTAGTAATAAAGGAAATCTTTAACTAAAGGAAGAATAGTTTAAAAATACTTTAAATACAATCCATAAGAAAAGAATATTTAAGGCTCTAAATAAATCATTGAAGGAATAATGTTCCAAAATGAAACTCCCCAAACAAGAACTTTCAGAGCATTAAAAAATGACTTTTCATATCATAGTATGATAATAAATATAAATAAGGAAATCCCCCAAGTAGAGTAGATTGCTTGAGCTATCACCCTGCCTCTTCATAATGCTTACTTGGAAACCACATAAGAAAAAAGGATGAGATATATGATCTTAATGAGTAAATAATACAGCTTATACAATAACACATATCCCTTTAAAAGGGTTCATAACTCATAGTTCATGGTTTGTAATTTAGCAAGGATCGCAGAAATCACACTTACAACACATAACATATAATGTGAAGGTTGTTGCCCTGCTCACTCGAACAGATAAAGGAGAGGTAGCATCATACCAAATTCCAACTCCTATCACAAAAGAAGCATGAAACCAATTAGGCCCCATAGTTTGAACTGTCCCTTTCTAGCTAAAGTGGATACACTACCCTTATCCATCGGGTTAAGACCATATGCATAAGTTCCAATGATTACCTATATTGGCATGAGGATTTCTGCATAAAAGGGTTCATTAGTACCATAGCTAGAGCTAATGGCAATCACTTATAATAATAGCATTGAAGAATGCAATCACATATAACATAGTATAAATAGACATTTAGCTTATTGAACAAGAGATAAATAATAATGTGGTTCCAGAAAGAATATACGGTAAGACAACAACCATAAAGGTTCTTTCTTGTCAATGAATGATCAATAATAATTTCAAACTAATTTTCCTTTAGCAATCCAAACTTAGCAAATAATTCATGTAATTATAATTGAAAATAGAAAAGAACTGGGGTTTCAAGAATCTCAAAGGTTCACATATCATGATAACTTATACTTGTAACATGGACATAATGTTTATGCACCTTATGGTTCCTTAGCTACTAATTGCTGTAGCCCTTGCACCTCTATCAATCCTCAAGCTCTAACATAACATTATAACTCAATACTTAGCATTTGCTTAACATTATGCTATCCTATCCCATAACTACCCCATGCACATATATTATTCACATATGCTTGGAGTTGCACTTAGGAGTGCACTCATCACTTGCACATAACATGTTAACTTTTAAGTCTTGTGCACTTTGCCTTCTTAAGCTCACATGAAATCACATAATAATTCACACTAAGACTTTTTTAAAGCCAAACACAATAAATCATGATCTTAATATCAATTTAATTTAACTTCCAATTTGTCACACTTAATACTTTTCATATACATCAACTTAACAAGTAAATCTTAAAAGAGTCATACTTATCTCCTTTGACTGATTCATACAATCAATCTCATAGTCAATTTAAGCTCATTAATTCATAATTAACACATCATAAAACCTAATTCACATGTCACTTAATCATATACACATATTAATCAAACATGACATTTGGGTTTGGAAACCCTAGGTATAGCTGAATCACTGTAGGTGTTTCCTTGAGCTACTATTTCAACCAACATGCAATTAAACCATGTATAATTCATATACACATGTCAAAAATTATTAAAATATATCATACAAAAATTATAGGCCTTGGGATCAAAATCCCAAGGTAGGCTAAATCCTCTTAACCATGGAAAACCATGGATTTTCTTGCTTTTTGTACTTTCCGATCATTACAGTAATATGTAAACACATTATTTAAGCCAATATTTTTAATCTAAAAGTAACACAAATCAGTTTAGAATACATTAACATACAAATTGACACCCCCCTTTATGTAAATGCATGAAAATTCTAACTTTTAGGTTTTAGGGTTCACCTTTGGTGGATTTGCGAAGAAAGAGTTGTGTTTACTATTGAAAATTAGTTTCTCCTTCAAATAAAACACCTAGGCCAAATTAAAAATCAAGAAAAATAGTAAATATACAGCCTCATATGGATTTCACTTGGTTAGTTTTATACAAATCAAATAGTAGCTTGAAATAAGAGAAAAACTTACGAAGACGATCACAAAATCGGAAGGTTTGGAGGCATCTTGTGAATTTCGGCTGAGAGAGAATTTTTGAGAAAATTTTCTATAAAAATCTGATGAAAAAACATAATGGAGGCTGCCTACACTCACAGAACTGAAATTTAGGTTAAAATTATGGGTATGGTGCAAAAATTACAAGTTTGCCATTAATGAGTTAGGTTAGGAGTATTTTGGTGTAGTGGGCTTTTGGTGAGTTGGGATTTTAATCTAATTTTATGGGCTGTTTATAAATAATTAAAAATAAAATATTTTGCTTCTTATTTCATTAAAATCCCTCCAAAAATATTTAATTAAAAATATTTTAAAAATACTCATAAAAATAATTTTATGCTTAAAAATTGCTTTGTGCATGGAAATTTACTTTATATATAATAAATTAATTTATGCATATGCACTTCACATAAATCACTTATTTTACATTAAAAATTTATATTATGCGTATTAAAAACAATCTAACATGCCACATACTCATCAATCACATAGCACATGAATTTTCATAAAAGCACGCACTTTGTCATTATAGCTCTAAATTCAAGTAAATTGTCATGAAACTGCTAGGGTGAGTGTCGGTTGTTATACTTACAAAAATTATAGGCCTTGGGATCAAAATTCTAAGTTAAGCCAAATCTATGTTGCCATGGAAAACTATAGATTTTCTTGCTTTTTACACTTTTTGATCATTACAATAATATATAAATGCATGATTTAAACCAATATTTTTCATGTAATTATAACAAAACTCTATTTAGGATACAACAACATGCAAATTGCCGCCCCCCCCCCCCCCCCCCTCTTGAAGAACATATGTGTGTAAATTCCAACTTTTAGGTTTTAGGGTTCACCTTTAATTGATTTGCAAAGAAAGAGATACATTTACGGTTAAAAATCAATTTCTCCTTCAAAAACACAACCTAGGCCAAATTTAATAAGAAGAAAAATAGTAGATATACAGCCCCATATAGATTACTCATGATTAGCTTCATAAAAATTAAATAATAGCTTGAAAGAAGAGAAAAAATTACAAATAAGATCACAAAATCGCAAGGTTTGGAGGCACCTTGTGAATTTTGGTTGAGAGAGAATTTTTGAGAGAATTTTCTATAAAAAATATGAGGAATAACATAATTGAGGCTGCCACAACAAGGAGAGGCTGAATTTTGGGTTAAAATTAGGGTTTTGGTGCAAAATTACAAGTTTAACATTAATGAACTAAGTTAGGAGTGTTTTGGTGTGTTAGGCTTTTGGTGAATTGGGCCTTTAATCTAATTTATGGGCTAATTATAAATAATTAAAAATAAAATATTTTGCTTTTTATTTTCATTAAAATTCCCTCAAAAATATTTACTTTAAAATATTTTAAAAATGCTTATAAAAATTATTTTATGCTTAAAAATCGCTTTGCGCATGAAAATTCACTTTGTATGCAATAAATCATTTTATGCATTTACATTTCACATGAATCACCTATTTCATATGCAAAATTCATATTATGCATATTATAACTATTCTAACATGCCACTTACTCATAAATCACATAGCACATGAAATTTCATGAAAGCACACATTTGGTCACCATAGCTCCAAAATCAAGCAATTTGTCATGAAACTCCTAGGCCAGATATAGGTTGTTACATTGATCCAAATTGCAAGGATAATTCATTTTCATCCACGTCTATGAGGATGGGGCCTCTTCCAGATAAGATCTTCTCAAGCATGTATGATCTGGCCTAATTTGGTATAAACTTTCCTCTCGAATCATGAACAAAGGCTTTGATATTGTCATGATCCAATTCTAGGATGTGATTGTCCTAGAGTTCAGGGAGACATAAGGTCATCTAAACCCGTAGAATACTATTAATCTTATTATTATTTTACATATTCCAGTTGGTCATCTTCCCTAAGATCAAAACCTCATTCATTCTTTATCCTTTCCTATTATTACTTTAACCATTCCTTTGTAATCACTATACTTTAATGCCATCTCATGATCATGAAAAAAACATTATTCATAAATGTTAACAAATACTATCCATACTTTCTTACTTACTATCATAATGTCACATTCCAATTTTGGAGATATAATGGTCCTAGAACTTGGGGAGACATAAGGTCACCCATGCCTATATAACCTACTCATGTACATATAAAAACTACCTAAGATCATACCAAAACCTCGTGCATTAACTTAAATATCCAATAATAAAGAAACTTTAACTAGCAGAAGAATAGTTTTAAAATACTTTAAATACAATCTATAAGAAAATAACATTTAAGACTCTAAATAAATTATCAAATGAATAATATTCCAAAATAAAACTCCTGGAATATCTAAGAGGGACTCTTCATTTCATAATATGAAAATAGACTGGGACAAGGAAATCCCCCAAACGAAGAAGATTTGCTTAAGCTAAGACCTTGCCTCCTCATAATGCTCACTGGAAACCATGCAATGAAAAAGGTGTGAGATAGATGATTTCAATGAGTAAATAGTGCAACTTAAAAAATAACACATATCCTTTTTATAAGGGTTCATAATTTATAATTCATGGTTTATGATTTAGCAAGGTTCACAAAAATCAACTTGTAACTTATAACTTATAGAGTGACGGCTGTTGCCTTATTCACTCAAAACTTGTAAAAGGGAGAGGTGGCATCATACCAAATTCCAACTCCTAACTTGTAAAGAAGCATGAAGATGATCAGGCCCTATGACTAGAACCATCCCTTCTAGCTGAGGTGAATACACTATCCCTATCCATCGGGTTAAGACCATATGCACAGGTACCAATGATTTCTCGCATCGGCATGAAGATTTTTGGATAAAAGGTTCATAGGTACCATAGCTAGAGCTAATGGCAATTACTTGTAACAATATCATTAAAGAATGCAATCATATGTAATATAATAGCATTAGAAATTTAGCTTACTAAATAAAAGATAAATAACAATTTGGTTCTAGAAAGAAAGCAAGGCAAGGCAACAATTACAAAGGTACTTTCTTATCATTGAATAAACAATAGTAGTTTTGAACCAATTGTCCTTTGTTAACCTAAACTTAACAAAGAAATCATATAATTATAATTATAATTAAAAAGGAACTTGGGTTGTAAAAATCTCAAAGGTTCATATAACATGATAACTTATACTTATAACACGAACATAATGTTTACTCACCTTATGGTTCCTTAGCTCCTAGTGCTTGTAGCCCTTAAACTTCTAATAATCCTTAGGCTCTAGCATATATTACAATTCAATACTTAGCATTTGCTTAATCATCATGCTATCTTATCCCAAAACTACACCATGCACATATAACATTCACATTGTCACATCCCAACCTTAGAGATATGATGGTCCTAGAACATAGGGAGACATAAGGTCACCCATGCTCATAGAACCCACTTACACATAAACAAATCATGCCTAGGATCGTACCAAACCTCTTACAATAACTCATTTAAAACATTTAGATGAATGCCTTTAATTGCGAAAGTCTAAAATTAAACATTACACATAAAATCCATATAGAAAATAATATATCTCAAAAGAGTATCAATCAACATTCTCGGAGCATCTAATGACAAGGCTTCGTAAAATAGTATTATTGATAACTTGGACAAGGAATCCACCAAGCGAAGTAGAATGCTTGAGCCATCACCTTACCTCCTCACATTTACTCACTTGGAACCACATAAGGAAAAAAGGGTGAGATAGATGATCTCAATGAGTAAATGATAAGGCATATACATTATCACATTTTCCTTTGAAAAGGAAACACATAGCTTATACACATAGCTCATGATTTATAATTCATGAATCAGGTTACAATTTAGTAAGGGTTGAATTTGGCAAGCTTGTAGAAATCACACTTATAATTTATAATGAGTGAAGGCTATTGCTCTATCACTCGAACTTATTAAGGAGAGGTGACCTTATACCAAATTCCAACTCCTATCACTTATAAGGCATGAAGCTGATCAGGCTCTATGGTTAGAACCACCCCTTTTTAGCTGAGGTGGATACACTACCCCTATCTATCAGGTTAAGACAGTATGCACAGGTTCTGATGATTACCCACATCGACATGAGGATTCTACAGAAAGGGTAAAAGATACCATAGCTAAAGCTAATGGTAATCATAATTAACAATATCACATAAGGCAACAATAACATATATCCCAATAATAATAGTGGCTTAACTTTCAATCAAAAGATACAATGATAGTGTAGTTCAAGAAGAATATAAGTTAGGGTGATAATCATAAGAAATTCTCATTGGATAAACAAAATAGTTTTGGACCAAATGTCCTTTGGCAACCCAAGCTTATTAAAGAAATCATATAATAATATTTTAGAATAGAAAGAACTTGGGCTTCAAAAATGTCAAAGGCTCATATAACATGATATCACATATTTGTAACATAACAAAATGTTACTCGCACTTGTAGAATGAATACAATGTTTACTCGCACTTGTAACATGAAGATAGCGTTTACTCACCTTGGGGTTCCTTTGCTCTTAGTATACGCAGTCCCTTTGCACTTCTAAAGCTCCTCAAACTCTAACATAATATTTAGTTTAATACTTAGTATTTATTAACTCATGATGCTCCTATCCTATAACTACCCCATGCACATACAGCATACACATACATTTAGAGTCCACATATGGTTGTACTCATCACTTGCATGTAACACGTTGACTTTAAAAGTCTTGCAGACTTAGGCCTTATAGGCTCACATGAGAACACATTACAATCATGTTAATACCTTTTTAAGGTCATCACAATATTATTACCTCAATATCATTTCACTTCAACAATCATCTTAATACACTTTACACTTTCATACATATCAACTTAACAATTAACCTTTCAAGTGTCATGCTTAACTCTTATGATCCTTTTTATTCAATTGTCACTTCATCAACTCAAAACCATGTATTTGTTATCAAGTCATCATAACATCTAGTTCCATATTTCTCAATCACATTTCAATTCTAATCACAATATAAGGTTAAGATACCTTAAGTATACCAAGTTGCCTTTAAGCTTATCTAGGGTCATACCTTCAACTAATATGCAATTTTATTATTTATTATTCATATATACATTTCAATAATCATCAAAACACATCACATAAAAATTATAAATGTTGGGACAAAAATATTGGTGTAGGCCGAACGTATCACCAAAGGAAAAATTAAATTCTCTTTCTTTTTGCACTTTTTGTCTATTTCAGAAATATGTAAAAACATGGTTTGAACCAAGATTTTTCATGTAAACACAACAAAAATCATTTTAAAGTATTAATTCATGTGAATCGGCCACACTTAGTATTGTTCATACATAAAAATTCAACTTTTGGGTCATAGGGTGCAAAACCATGAGTTTTCTTGTTTTTGTTATTTTTCGAT
Organism: Reutealis trisperma; assembly: GCA_947687605.1. Classification (NCBI taxonomy): domain Eukaryota; kingdom Viridiplantae; phylum Streptophyta; class Magnoliopsida; order Malpighiales; family Euphorbiaceae; genus Reutealis; species Reutealis trisperma. The sequence goes on along the minus strand of CANTUT010001059.1, from coordinate 120,512 downwards.
CATTACAGTAATATATAAACAAGTGGTTTAAACCATTATTTTTTATTTGATTATAGCAAATATCAGTTTAGAACATCTTCATGCATGATTTGGCAGCCACAGATAATAATTATGCAAGAAAATTCCAAGATTCAAGGCTTAGGGTGAAAATCATGAGTTTTCGCGCTTTCCAATCATTATAATAATATATAAACACATGATTTAAATCATAATTTTTCATCTAAGCAAAAAAAATATCAGTTTAGAATCGATCCATACATAAATTAGCAGCCACATGTTCAACGAATCATAGAATTTTCCAACTTCTAAGTTCTAGTACAAAAACCTTGAATTCCTTTGTTTTCTTAAACTTTTCGGTCATCACAGAAATATAATTTAATCCAACATTTTTCATCAAAACACATCAAAAATTAGTTTAGAAATTGTTCATGCAATAATCGCCCCCCTTGCGATGGTCTATGCATAAAAATTCCAATTTTGAGTTACAGGATTCATCTTTGGAGAAATCTTGCAGAAAGATTTGTGTTTTCGATAGAGGATTAATTTTCTCTCTCAAAAACTCACCCAAACAAAATTAAATCTGTGCAAACTAGTAAACAACCAGTTCAAAATAATTTTCTCCTAATTTATTTCATTGAAATCAGTTAAGAAATTAAAAGAGAAGAAAACTTATGATTACAGGCGAGAAATCGCAAAATTAAAAGGAGTTTTCTTAATTTCGGTAGAGAGAATTATTTTGGGATCATTTTTGTATGAAAATACTAGAATAATAGATTGTAGCTGTTGTCTAAACTGATGGAGGCTGAAATTTTGCTTATATATTAGGGTTTTGGGTGAAATTTCCAAGTTTACCCTTAATGAGCTAGGTTAGGAGTGTTTTGGTGTAGTGGGCTTTTGGGTTTTTGGGCTTTTTAATTAATTTAGAGCTGATTATAGGTAATTCAAATAAAATATTTTTCTTATTATTTTCATTAAAATCCCCTCCAAAACATTTATAAAAAAATTATTTTAAAAATACGCATAAAATTATTTTATGCTTAAAAATCGCCTTTTTACATAAAAAATTTATTTTATGAAAAATAAATTATTTCATGCTAATGCATTTTATTCAAACCATTTATTTCATAATAATAATTTATATTAGGCATGTTAAAATTAATTTAACATACTCCAAACCCACAAATCACATCACACATAAATTTTCACATAGTCACATAATTTGTCACGAAAACTTCTAGGGTAGATGTGGGTTGTTATATTCTCCCCCTTTAAAAGAAATTCATCCTCAAATTTCCAAATCTAATGGCACAACACATTTTACTTAACTTCTCCACCACGCTTCTGCTGTGCCACTCAAACCCAGTATGTAACTACAATTAACTTATCAAATATAGTAAGGCACATACTCACAATCTATCAAAAAGAATCGCATTGATAAACTTTCAACTTAAGCTACACCTATGTTAATCTCTTGTTCAAACAAATCTTAAAACTAATCCTTAAACAAAAGTAATAGAACCTTTAATTTCACTCTCAATCAAATATAATCCCAAGCATTGTTTTTCCTTATATCTCTATTATTATTAACATCTATACTAATACCTTGATCACCACTTCCATTCATTATTTATCACATTAGTCCTATAAGAGTCCAACAAATAATTCCAAATTAATAACTCCAATTGATATTCGATAATTCTCTTTCTATGTTAATAATTATTACTTAATCCATTGTATCCTCAATAAATATTTTCATGTTTAATACCTTGCTAACATTACGATTTCTATACTCCCATCATTCATTAATTTAACATATTCAAACTTAACAAACATTCCTATGTATATCATATCCTAAACAAACTTGCATTCTATAAATTTATAATCCCAAATAGACTTCTTATAACTATTTCAGACTTATTCTCTTTCTGTATAATACATATATCATTATCATTACTTAATTACCTAATGCCTTAAAATTTTTATACATTTAGCTCATAATATCATCTTACTTTAGATTTCCACTTACATCTTGCTATACTTCACATTCCTAATCATTTAACTTATTCATATTAAAAGAATAAACCTTCAGATACCATTGCCTTTAAATGAAATCTTTATGCAACTCTTATATCTTTCCAAATCTATGCCATTCAAGGTTATCTTAATAAAAATTCTTTCCGTACTAAGGATCACTACCAAAATTTTTCTAGTAACCTCAATTGAACATTATAATATCTAACACCTTTAAACATTTCTCATCTAGAGGACATAAATCCCTTTTACGTATATTCAAAACTTTTTAAATTTTCAAAACTGCGTAGCATCATACTTATCCTTTTATCATCATTACAAGTCTGAGAATACTTATCCTTTTATGTCTCCCCCTCCTAAAAGAAATTCATCCTCGAATTTCAATACTTACTCCCATATTCTTGAAAATTGGGGATGCTTCTGCTGCATCCCTTCCTCAGTTTCCTAAGTATACTCTACGCTAGTGGACATTAATCATAAGTGTCTCCTTGATACACAAATCTCTCCCCATCCTTAGATCAAAATTCTACTTGCTTTTCTCTATAGTTAGAATAAGCTCCATACTCATATAGCCAATCCATTACTATGATCATATCAAATTCTAGGACACTAAGTTCTAACAACTCCATAAGAGGTTTCCATCCATCAATATCTACTTCATAATCCTCAAACATATATTTCACCTACCTCATATTGTAAACTTATGTATATATAATGTAACTAATTTGTTTCATTCTCTTATTGATCATTACTAAATATCAATTCTCCTCTTTTGGCCTCAATCATAATTATCATTTAATAACTCCATATGTTTCTTATATCAAACCATTGTTACATATAAGCATTTCATACTTCATAACATTATACCTGTTAGTCATTAATCTAAATTGGATCAATACTTAGTCCACTTCTCCTTCTAATCCACTTAACCCCACTATCAAATTATTATACGTAGCATGCCTTTAACATGAGCACCCATCATATAATATCACATCACAGGAGACCTATCACATAGCATGTATCGCATATCATAGCATGTACGATGTATCCTAATCATGTAACACATGGCCTATAGGATAATGAGCTCTCCTATCATATTTAAAGTCAATCATCTCTTAAGCAATATAAGATCAAACCTAAGCCAACCATCTAATTAGTCATATAATATCATCTATGTCATATAAGTCCTATACCACTAGTCTAACTGTTACCTATTATTAAAGAAAATCTTAGTTGTGTCTCTTATCCTTGGCTCCTTGCTCTTGAGGTTGAGATGGTCTAAGTGGTGGAGGTATCGAGGTCACATTTCCCGAATCTCTCATCTGTAGGTAGTCCTTGAAGATGTGACCCTTTTATCCACATTTTAGACATGCACTAGAGACTTTTTGACAAACTCCAAAATGCTTCTTGCCACAATGGCCGCAAGTCCTGGGCAAAGATTCCTTTGCTGGACCTCCTCCTCCTTCTCTATGTTGGCCTCCTTGATCTTTGCCCTTATGCTTACCCTTTTGTTCACGTTCAGCATGCTCGCGTCTCTTGGCTTTATATCTCTTTTCCATTATCTTGGCCTTATCTATTAGCTTAGCTAAGGTTGAGAATTCAATTGCTACCAATGAGTTGAATAGTGGTGTGATCAACCCTTTTAGTAAGCGGTTGATATGGCTAGCTTCAGTAGGAATGATGTTGATAACAACCCTGCTAAGTCGATTGAACTTCTTAGCATATTTTGATACCAACATTCTAGGCCTCTGCTTTAGCTGCAGCACTCTATCTTGCCTTTCACCTTCAGGCAAGAATTGAGCCATCACCTCTTGCTTAAATTTCACCCATGTGGGTGGGCCAGGTCCATACAATCATTCCTCAATATTTCTCTCATACCAGTATCAAGCCTCCTTCTTAAGTTGGAGTCCTACCAACTTAATCACTCAGGCTTCCAAGCAAGATAATTGACAGACTAGCTTGTCTACCTCATATAAGAACTCATGTGGATCATCACCCTCCTCACCACAGAAGGTAGGTGGCTGCAGCTTCTTAAACTCTGCTACAGTCATCCCTTTGTTAGGTAGCCACTTCCTCTCTCTCCAAGCAGGTGCCACTACCACAGGTGGCATAACTCCATTCCTTTCTTGAGTTAGTGGTGCTTCCCGCCTTAGAGCTCGTAGCTCATCTAGTTCCTTGTGCAAGTCTCTCATTTCCTCGCACATGGCATGCACTTCTTGCTAAGATGCTTGCTCACTAGAGCCCATAGTTGGTGCCCTTGAGTTGGATCTTTCTCTTGATCGTATAGGTGCAGAGGCAGTATTCGATGTAGTGTCTGATATAACATCATCATTCGCCCTAACAGATTGGGCAGTTGTGCGAACCTTTTTCTTGGGAGGCATTCTATCTATCATAATAAGGGAATTTAGGACTAGTCCCCTATTCTAACCCTTTCAATCCTTTCACTATACTAGCATAAATCATCATGCATTTATCATGTCACATTCCTAAGCACATGTCATTTATGTATCACATATCACATAGTTTTGCACATATCACACATCGTAATCAAGCAGCATATATCTTACAATATAACATCATATCAAAATAATATAAGAAATTATCTCATACTAGGTAACTTGGCAATCGAGGAAAAATCATTCATATCATATAAAGTGCTATGCCGTTACCTAGCTTTGATACCACCTTTGTCACATTCCAACCTTAGAGATGTGACAGTCCTAGAACATGGGGAGACATAAGGTCACCCACACCCGTAGAACCCACTTACACATAAATAAATCATGCATAGGATCATACCAAACCTCTTACAATAACTCATTCAAAACATTTAGATGAATACCTTAATTGTAGAAGTCTAAAATTAAACATTACACATAAAATCCATATGGAAAATAATATATCTCAAAAGAGTATCAATCAACATTCCCGGAGCATCTAATGACAAGACTTCATAAAATAGTATTATTGATAACTTGGACAAAGAATCCCCCAAGCAAAGTAGAATGCTTGAGCCATCACCTTCCTTCCTCACAATTGCTCACCTAGAACCACACAAGGAAAAAAGGGGTGAGATAGATGATCTCATTGAGTAAATGATAAGGCACATACATTATCACATATTCCTTTGAAAAGGAAACACATAGCTTATACATATAGTTCATGATATATAATTCATGAATCAGGTTACAATTTAGCAATGGTTCAATTTGGCAAGTTTACAGAAATCACACTTATAATGTGTGAAGGCTATTGCTCTATCACTTGAACTTATTAAGGAGAGGTGGCATTATACCAAATTCTAACTCCTATCACTTATAAGGCATGAAGCTGATCAAGCTCCACGGCTAGAACCACCCTTTTCTGGCTGAGGTGGATACACTACCCCTATCCATCGGGTTAAGACTGTGTGCATAGGTTCTGATGATTACCCGCATCGGAATGAGGATTCTGCATAAAAGGTAAAAAGTACCATAGCTAGAGCTAATGGTAATCACAATTAACAATATCATATAAGGCAACAATAACATGTATCCCAATAACAATAGTGGCTTAACTTTCAAACAAAAGATACAATGATAGTGTAGTTCCAGAAGAATATAAGTTAAGGTGATAATTACAAGAAATTCTCATTAGATAAACAAAATAGTTTTGGACCAAATGTCCTTTGGCAACCCAAGCTTGTCAAAGAAATCATATAATAATATTTTAGAATAGAAAGAACTTGGGTTTCAAAAATGTCAAAGGCTCACATAACATGATATCACATATTTGTAACATAACAAAATGTTACTTGCACTTGTAGAATGAATACAATGTTTACTCGCACTTGTAACATGAACATAGTGTTTACTCACTTGATCATTTACTAAGATTGGCTGAATCCTCCCTTTAGTGATACTTTGGTATATTTCATGTTTCCTCTTCTTATCTGCCCATTAATCCTTTAATTTTCTAGCCAAATCTCTATATATCATCTAAAATCATCCAAAACTATATCTTATGTATACTCACACTAAGTTAGCCAAATTCTTCATATGGTGTAAAAGGGATTTTTAGGCAAACAAATTACTAAAATCAACCTTAGAACATAGAAAATAGAAGATGAACATGATTCCTCACCTTAGTTAGCTTTGATTTGTTAAGTTCTTATTGCAATTAGTGAAGAGAGAGTCTCTTTTCTTGTTATGAAACTTTGGTGTAAAGATTGACTAAATGTTATTTCATAACAAAAAATTTGCTTATATATATATTGGACTGGATGGTGAGGATTTGATCAAGTTATATCCAATGGTTAAGATTTAATCTTAATGAATGGCTAAGATTGGATCAAGTTGGATGGTTAGGATTCTCTTTATAGTGGTAATGTTCATCATGTAATGTTGGAGTACTCAAAATGAATCTAGACTTATGTGTAGAGAAGATGAGAGTTCAACTTGGTTTAGGATTTTGACTTGGTCTATTTTTTTTGGCTAGCTTGGCAAATTTTATAACTCCTTCTCTAGAACATATTCTTATTATCTTAGGCCAAATATTTTTAACTCATAAGCTTTGATGTTCACTAACTCTTAGGCCCAATGGGCTAGCCTCCTTATATTAGGCTTCGGCCTTTGTTATTTCAAGGTCCATTAACAAGCCCATAAGCCTATTAACATACTTAGAAATTTTCCTTTTAAATTCCTTTCTTTCTTTTAACTATAACTTTCAATTTTATGTTCTCTAACTTCTTTGCATGCATCATTAGTTGTCATGTGAACTCTATTTAATTTATTAAAGCACAATTAGTCATAATAAGATCATGTACTAGGCATACAATTCAAATAGTATCACAAGGTTCCTAACTGATTTCCTTTCATTTCTACACTATGCTAACATTCAAAGATCTAGTCTTTTAGCACCATTAGTAACTAGAATGAGTTATGAAATACTTGGGTATTATAAATATTTTTCCTTCTTTCAAACCTTTATCTTCCACTTTCTTGTTGAAGTGCCTGGCTAGTTTTTATTGATAGCCTTGAATTTTGTAAAGACATCCATTCTTAATGGTATTCAGATAGTCATGATACCCTTTGATATATTATGCTTTCATTCTTCATAGCTTTTGCTTGTAGTGCTTCATGTGTAGGTCTAAATCTTGTGGATTGTGATACTTGGATCTATCTGTACCATGTCTTTAGGTTCTCAAACAAAATAGTCTAAGAGTTTATGAGCCTTTTTGATTAATGATATGCAAATGCAACATATATGAATTTTTTATTTTTCCTCTATGCCATAATTAATTGATTCTCTTGCCTTTTCATTTATTATTATTATTATTATTATTATTATTATTATTATTATTATTATTTATTTTAGATGTCCCATTTAAAGATGAATTAGAAGAATTAAAGCAAAGCAAAAATTTCAAAATTTTCATTACTGATAGAAAGTCCCATGATCATAGGTTACATTTAATGGATAAGCCTAAAAGGCAAAATACAAACTTCAAAAAGTAAGACTCGATAGACTAAACTTAGAGAACGGCTTAATAGAAATGGACTAAAAAAACTCAAACTCAAACTTAAATGACTCAAACTTGAACTCTAATGTACTCGAAGGACTTAGACACAGGCATAGTAGGGCTGACACTCTTCTCAAAATACTGGTTATTAGGTAAGGCTTAAGATGGCTAGATGAGACTCTAGCTAGATGGAGGCAATGAAGTTGCCATCCACCTGATGGTTTGGAAAGCATTGATGGTGATGTTAGGCTTTAGGGTTAGGAGCAATAATGTCTTCATTATCAATCAGGTCTTGAATTTAATGCTTTAGAGCTTTGCACACATCAGTATTGTACCTTAACTTTTAATTGAAGTCATAGTGCTTCTTAGCATTTTAGCCCTTAGGCAAAGTATTTAAAAGAGGTCGTGGTTCTAAAGGCTTAACTAGATTAGCCTCTAAGGCTTTCTTATAGGCAACACTAAAGGTGCATGCCTAGCTTAAAAAAAAAACTCCTTGCTTCTAACCTCATTGGTTGGTGATAAAAGACTGCATTTACCTTGCCTTCTCTTTAGGTGGTGGAGGTAGTGGTGGTGTTATTGTGATTACTGTTCTTCAGATATCTCAAACTAGAGGATTCATCCTTAATTCATCCCGATTGAATCAAATCCTTGATTTTGCTGGCAATGGTAATAAGAGCTTTAAAGCTAGGGAGGTATTGAGGGACATTTTTGACAATGATGTCAAGTTGCTCTACTTTGAATGGATGGTTCACCATAGGCCGCTTTTGCCCTCACCTTGTAAGGAACACGGTGAAGGATTCCTTTTGACCTTGTTTGCTTATCTCTAGATCCCGATGGGTGACATCTATTTCAATGTTATAGTGATATTATTTTAGAAATGCATTACATATGTCATTTGATATCTTCTTGTGATTCTGGTTGAGATCTACTAACCACTTGACAGCAGCTTTGGTCAAAGACTATTGGAATAACTGCATAAGGAGCTCATCATTCACTTTAAAAGGTCTAATAGCAACCATATACATCTTAGGTGAGTTTTAGGGCATGTCATACCATCAAACTTGTCCATGACTAGCATTTTGAATTTTGGCGGAACCCTTATATTAGGGAAGAGAGTCAAAGATTTGACATCTATAATGTCTTGAGTGTTCATTCTATAGCCTATAATTTCTCCATTAATTTTTTTGCTTCGAGAATGCTAGAGAAATCTCCATTTTAAAAAGGATTCATAGTGAAAGTAGGGATGATGGCATTCATATCTAATGCATGAGAGGTATGAGTCTAAGGTTGTTTCCTTTTATCAGTGGGATCGATAATGGGAAAAGTGACGGTGGGAGCATGGCTAATTCCAGCTTGAGTGGAAATAGGCTTAAACAAGCGGAAGGAGGAGTGAAGGTGGCATTGGTCATTTTGTTGACCTCATTAATGATGGATTAACATTGAGAGTTAAGAGCATTTATAAAGTTAGTGGATTGGGCATTGAGAGCATCAGTGAAAGAGTCAATTTGGGTTTTAAGGGCGATGGTGAGTGTAGTTTGAAATGTCTCCTCTTGCTTTTTGAGGAGGTTAATGAAGAAAGTACTCATGACATCTTAATTGAAAGGGTTAGGGGTGTTAGCCATCAATACCTTAAAAAGGAAAGGAAAAAAAGAAAGGTAAGAATTTAATTTTGAAAAGAACAAAGAGGTATATGCAATGGTGTGTAAAAAAAAGGATTCCTTTTGTTCTTGATAGTCATCAGGTTGGGAGATTTGGTGAGTGTGTAGTTGTTTGGGGTGATGGACCACCAGTTTTGTTGTTTAAGGTATTTGGTTTTTATTATTGAGATTCTCATGTCACGTATGTATGACAACATCATGATGTATACCAAAAAAGATTTCATGAGCATATGCATGAATATCTCCATTATTAAGGTATATTAGAACCTAAAGTCAATGCTAGGGAGACTACATGTATAAAGGTGAAATGTGGCTTAGTTAGAGTTCTCTGTCCCAATAGAGCATTGATATACCTAACCATATATGAGACAAAGAGCCTCACATAGGTCAAACAGTATTGATTACTTATTACATCATCGAAATGATTGGGGATCATCATGGGATAGAATGCTTTCACTATCTCTTAACATACTCAAGCAGAATTATCAAGTCAATGCTACTTACTATCCAAAAGTTTTCTTAAAACTAAGTTTAGGCAAAGATTCTTCATTATGCAAAGTGATGCATGAAAGCCAATTAATCTTGAGTGAGCCAGATGGAGATTATTTTGGAAAAGATCCAAACTAAATAGTAATCCTTTTATTTTTGCTTTTCCTTTTTAAAAGGTGGCAACCGGTCTCTAGTAGAGTCACAAGCTATGAGGCCTTACCTGAACACCAATTTGACCCACTAGAGAGAATCAAGAGGCTCATTTGAGTTTAAACTTATGATAAACTCTTAGGTTTGGATGGTTTGATTTTTTGAAAACATTTTGTGAGTCGCCACCTTAATTTTACTTTAGTTAGGAAAATGTTAAGGAAAAAACCTAAACTGACTTCAATTCACTTTGATTAATTTAACCAAAGATAAAAGCACTAGTCTTTGAAATCAAAAAGGATCCGTGGACTAGGTTTTTGGTTTTAATAATCTCAATTTGGCTCCTAATTTAATTTAGCTTAGATATTTGTTTCATGAATGACAATTATAAGATGACAATTAAAATGCATGATCATGGCATAATTGTAAATGCATGAGGGATTAAAGAAATAAAGCAAGTAAGGTAAACATGAATTAAGGATATTATTCCTTTTATCCTATATATACTAGAAGAACCACATGATCACTCCTTAACTCAAAAATAATTAAACTTAATTACATAACAAGATGATGGGATGCCTTCTCTAGTAAAAAAAAATGGAAAGGGAAAAAGAAATAGTTTGGATTTAGATTCCAAATGTGCCTTTTGTACCCTATTGAATTGGAATCAAAATCCATATAGTTTGTTCCATGATAAAATGGAGGGTTTAGGGGTTTACAGATTAATTAGTTTGCTTTGATTTGATTTGGGTGGATAAGGAAAAGTATTATACCTTTGAGTGGATTGGGCAGAGAGTTTTGTCGGACCAAAGTTCCATTCTATTGATCCTAGAGGGTTGGATTGATTGGGATTGATTAATTAATTAGAATGATTAATTAATTAATTGAATGATTAATTTTTTTAAAAAAAAGTTTAGTTAATTAAAAAGATTAATTAACTTAGGTTAGGGTAGGGCAATTAATTAATTAAAATGATTAATTAATTAATTTAAAGAGGTTGATTGGAGGGAGAAGAAGAGAGGAATTATAAAATAGCTATCAATTATAATTTAACGTGCATGGAAAAATGAAAGGCTTAGAGCCTATTTATAGGTAAATAGAGGTGGGGGTAGTTTAAGAACTAGAAAAGTAAAAGACCAAAAGGGTAGGACTGAAAAGGGGATAAAAATGGGCCAAAAAATGGCAAAAATGAAATTTTTAGCTCACAAAAGGGACTAGCGTGAATGGGCTATATGGCACGCCACAAGTGCACAAGCGACCTGCAGTGTCGCAAGTGGCAATATAAATGCACCTCCTTTTTTTAGAAATTGATGTTGGTCTTTGGTTAAAAATTGAGCGTCTATTCTGTCTCTGCATAGTGCACTAAACTTAGTAAGTGTTAGACTATGGTGTCACATCCCAACTTCTAAGATATGGTGGTCCTAGAACATGGGGACACATAAGGTCACCCATGCCTATAGAACCCTCTTATGTATAGTTAAACATTGCCTAGGATCATACCAAAATCTCATGCATTAACTTGGATGACTAATAATAAAGGAAATCCTTAACTAACGGAAAAATAGTTCAAAAATACTTTGAGTATAATCCATAAGAAAAAGAACAATTAAGACTCCAAATTAATCATCAATGAATAATGTTCCAAAAAAAACTCCTAGAGCATCTAAGAGCCAATCTGCATATCATAGTATGTAAATAGATTTGGATAAGGAAATCACCAAAGTTGAGTAGATTGCTTAAGTTATCACCTTGCCTTCTCATAATGCTCACCTGAAACCACATAAGAAAAGGGGTGAGATAGATGATCTCAATGAGCAAAGAATACAACTTGTACAATAATACATATCCCTTTAGAAGGGTTCATAGTTCATAGTTTGTGATTTAGGAAGTGTCACCTCCCATTCTCGAAGATATGATAGTCCTAGAATATGGGGAGACATAAGGTCACCCATGCCCTGTAGAACCCACTCAAACATATAAAAACATAGGCTAGGATCATGCCAAAACCCCACGCACTAACTTATTTATCGACTAATAATGAAAACTTTAACCAGTGAAAGAATAGTTTAAAATACTTTAAATACAATCTATAAGAAAATAATATTTAATACTTCAATTAAATCTTCAATGAATAAAGTCTCAAAAAGAAACTCCTAAAAACAAAAACTCCCAAAGTGTCTAAAAGTGACTCTTTATATCATGAGCTAAAATAAACTTGGACAAGGAAATTCCCTAAGTGGAGTAGATTTCTTAAGCTATCACATTGCCACCTCATAATGCTCACCTAGAACCACACAAAGAAAAAGGGTGAGATAGATGATCTCAATGAGTAAATAATATAACCTATACAATAACACATATCCCTTAAAAAGGGCTCGCAACTTATAAGTCATAGATCATGATTTGTAATTCATGATTCATAGTTTGCAATTTAATAAAGTTCATAGAAATCACACTTATAACTCATAACACATAGAGTGAAGACTACTGCCTTGTCCACTCGTAACATAATATAGAGTGAAGGCTACTGCCTTGTCCACTCATAACATAATATAGAGTGAAGGTTGCTGCCTTATCTGCTTGTAACATAATATAAAGTGAAGGCTGCAGCTTTGTCCACTTATAACATAAAAGAGAGGTAATAATAGCATTGAAGAATAAAATCATATGTAAACTGATAGCAATAGAAGTTTAGCTCATTAAGTAAAAGATAAACAACAGTGTGGTTCCAAAAAGAAAGTAAGGTATGGCATCAATCACAAAGGTTCTTTCTTATCATGGAATGACAATAATAGTTTTAGACCAATTATTCTTTGGCAACCCAAGCTTAACAAAGAATTCAAATAATTATAATTTAGGATAGAAAGGAACTTGGGTTTCAAGAATCTCAAAGGTTCACATATCATGATAACTCATACTTGTAACATGAACATAATGTTTATTTACCTTGTGGTTCTTTTGCTTCTATTACTTGCAATCCCTTTTAAACTTCTACTATTCCCCAAGCTCTTACATAATTTTTAATTCGATACTTAGTATTTATTTAACATCATGCTATCCTATCCCATACTACCTCATGCACATATAACATTCACATATACTTGGAGTTGCACTTAGAAATGGACTCATCACTTGCACATAACATGTTGACTTTTACAGTCTTACATACTTTGCCTTTATAAGCGAACATGAAAACACATAATAACTCATATCATGACCTTTCCAAAGTCAACACAATAAAAAATGATTTTAATATCAATTCAATTTAACATTGAACTTAATACACTTAACACTTTCCATATATGTCCACTTAATAAGTCACCTATCAAGTATCATGCTTATCTCTTATGACCAGTTCATATATTCAATCTCATCATTCATTTAGGATCATTAACTCATTATTAACTTATCACAAAACTTATTTCCCATATCACTTAATCATATAAATATATTAATCACATCATATAAATAAGGTTAGGAAACCCTAGGTATACCATATTGTCTCTAGACTTGTCTAGAGTGATTCCTTCACCCAACATGCAATTTAATCATTTATTATTCATGTATACATGTCAATAATCATTAAAATATATCACATAAAAATTATAGATATTGGAATTAAATTCCAAATCACCCATTCAAGAACAAACATGAATTTTTTTTCTTTTCGCACTTTCCGTTCATTATAGTAATATGCAAAAACATGGTTTAAACCATGAATTTTCATATAATCAAAACAAAAATCATTTTAGAACATGAACATGTAGGAATTGGCACCTATATCAGTTCATATGCATGAAAATTTTCCAACTTTAGGTATTAGGGTAAAAGCTATAAACCTTTCTTATTTCTTGTACTTTCCGGTCATTACAGTACTATGTAAACACATGATTTAAACCATTATTTTTCATTCAATCATAACAAAAATCAGTTTATAATTCAATTATGTACAAATTAGCAGTCCATGGTACAACATATGCATGAAAATTTCAATTTTAGGTTGTAGGGTGAAAATCATGAACTTTCTTGCTTTGCATACTTTTCTGATCATTACAGTAATATATAGAAATATGATTTAAATCAATATTTTTCATCTAAACACAATAAAAATCAATTTAAAACATTACTGTATGCAAATCACCCTCCATTTGTAGAGCTTATGCATGAAAATTTCAAATTTTGAGTTATAGGATTCACTTTTGAAGGATTTGCGCAGAGAGGTTAGTGTTTTCGGTAGAGAAATTAATTTCTCTTTCAAAAATTCACCTAAACTGAATTAAATCAATAGAAATTAGTAAATACTCAATTCAAAATAATTTTCTCATGATTAGTTTCATAGAAATCAAATAATAAATTGAAAGGAGAGAAAACTTATAAATACAGTCAAGAAATAACAAGGTTTGAAGGTATTTTGTGAATTTCGGTAGAAAGAATAATTTTGAGACGTTTTTTTTGCCAAAATAATGAAATAACATAATGGTAGCTGTTGGAAGCAAGGACTAGCCAAATTTCATCTTATATTTTTAGGGTTTTGGACAATTTCCAAGATTACCTTTAATGAGCTAGCTTAGGAGTGTTTTGGTGTAGTGGGCTTTTGGGTATTTGGGCTTTTTACTTAATTTTGGGACTGACTATAGGTAATAAAAAATAAAATATTTTTCTTATTATTTTCATTAAAATTCCTTCCAAAACATTTATTTAAAAATGCTCATAAAAATTATTTTATGCTTAAAATCGCTTTATGCATGGAAATTTACTTTATGTGAAATAAATTATTTTATTTGCACTTCATATAAATTACTTATTTCACAATAAATATTCATTTTATGTATATTAGAATTAATCTAACATGCTACACACACATCAATCACACCACACATAAATTTCATAAAAGCACATATTCTGACATAATATCTCTAAATTCAAGAAATTAATCATGAAACTCCTAGCATAAATGTGGGTTGTTATAGGAAGTTTCACAAAAATCAAACTTGTAATTTTTAGAGTGATGGATTTTGCCTTATTCAATTAATCACATAAGGGAAATGTGGCATCATACCAATTTTTAACTCCCAACTTGTAAAGAAGCGTAAAGCTGATCATACTCTATGGCTATAACTACCCCTTCTAGCTAAGGTGGATACATTACCCGTATCCATCAGGTTAAGACCATATGTATAGGTTCTGATGATTTTCCGCATTAGCATGAGGATTTCTACATACAACGATTTATAGATACCATAGCCAAAGCTAATGGTAATCACTTGTAACAATAGCATTGAAGAATGCAATCACATGTATAATAGAAGCAATAGAAGTTTAGCTTATTGAACAAAGGATAAACAACAGTATGGTTCTAGAAAGAATGTAAGGTTAAGCAACAATCACAAAGGCTCTTTTCTTATCATTGAATGGTCAATAATAGTTTTAGAACAATTGTCCTTTGGAAACCTAAGCTTAATAAAGAAATCATACAATTATAATTTATGATAGAAAGGAACTAGGGTTTCAAGAATCTCAAAGGTTCATATATCATGATAACTTGTACTTGCAATATGAACATAATGTTTACTCACCTTATGATTCTTTAGCTCCTAACACTCGTAGCCCTTCCACTTCTCACAATCCCCAAGTTCTAGCATAACATTACAATTCAATACTTAGCACTTAGCATTAGCTTAACATCATGCTATGCTATCCTATAACTACCCCATGCACATATATCATTCACATATACTTGGAGTTACACTTAGAAGTGCACTCATCACTTATACATAACATATCAACTTTAAGTCTTGCACACTTTGCCTTATTAGCCTCATATGAATTCACATAATAGTTCATATTAAGACTTTTCTAAAGCCAAACACAATGAATCATAATCTTAATATTAATTTAATTTAACTTCTAACTTGGTACACTTAATACTTTCCATACATATCAACTTAATAAGTAAACCCCAAAAGAGTCATGCTTGTCTCCTTTGGACCAAATTATACAATCAATCCCATAGGAAAATTAGGATCATTAATTCATAAATAACACAACATAAAACCCAATTTACATGCCACTTAACCATGTACACATATTAGCCAAACATGTCAATTAGGATTTTGGAAACCCTAGGCATAGGCCGAACCACTCTAGGAATTTTTTAAAGTTACTCTTTCAACCAACATGCAATTAAATTATGTACTATTCATATACACATATCAACAATCACTAAAATGAATCTTAAAAAAATTATAGGCCTTGGGATCAAAATCCCCAACCTTAGCTGAACCACTATAACCATGGGAAACCATGAGTTTTCTTGCTTTTCATATATTTTGATCATTACAGTAATGTGTAAGCACATGATTTAAACTAGTATTTTTCATGTAAGCATAACCAAAATTCATTTAGGATGATAAAATACACAAATTGCCACCCCCTCCAACCATTCACATATGCATGAAAATTCTAACTTTTGCGTTTTAGGGTTCACCTTTGATGGATTTGAGAAGAAAGAGATATGTTCATAGTTGGAAACTAGTTTCTTTCTCTAAGAACTAGCCTAGGCCAAATATAATAAAGAGAAAATTAGAAAATATATAGCCTTATATAGATTACTCATGATTAGTTTCATAAAATTCGAAAATTAACTTGAAAGATAAGGGAAACTTACAAGGAAGATCACAAAATTACAAAGTTTAGAGGCACCTTGTGATTTTCACCCAAAAGAAAATTTTTTAGAGAAAAATTCTATAAAGTCTAATGAAAAACATAATAGAGGCTGCCTATTACAATGGGAGGCTGTTAGCTTGGTATTAGGATTTTGGGTGCAAAATTACAAGGAGCTAGGTTAGGAATGCTTAGGTGTCTTGAGCTTTTGGTAAATTGGATTTTTAATCCAATTTATAGGTTGATTAAAATGTATTAAAAATAAAATATTTTGCTTCTTATTTTCATAAAAATTCCCCTGAAAATATTTAATTTAAAATATTCTAGAAATGCTCATAAAAAATTTTTTATGCTTAAAAATCACTTTATGCATGAAAATTCATTTTATATGTATTAAATTAATTAATGCATATGCACTTCACATAAATCACCTATTTCATATTCATAATTCATATTATGCATATTATAACTAGTCTAGCATGCCACTTTCTCATATATCACATAGCACATGAAATTTCATAAAAACACTTTTTTATAATAGTTCAAAAATCAAGCAATTTCTCACATAACTCCTAGCAAGGGTATGGGTTGTTACATGTGGCCCTATGATGAGGATGCAAAATTTAGTGTTTCACAATATAATACAACTAAAAGGTTTTCAAACCGAATATGCTAACAAGGTATGCAAGCTACAAAGGTCCATTTATGGACATAAGCAAGCTTCTAGAAGTTGAAACATTCATTTTGATGAGACAGTTAAAGATTTTGGTTTCATAAAAAATGAAGATGAACCTTATGTGCAAAAAAAAGGTTAGTGGGAGCAAAATAGTATTCCTAATATTATTTGTGGTTGACATATTAATAATAAGTAAACTTTAGTCATTTAAGGTTTATCCAAACAATTCTCCATGAAAGATTTAAGAGAAGCAATTTATATTCTGGGAATAAGGATCTATAAAGATAGATCTAAAAGGTTGCTCTGTCTATCACAAAGTATATACATTGATAAAATGCTAAAGAGGTATAGCATGGAACATTCTAAGAGAGGATACTTACTAATGTCACATGGCATTTTCCTTTCAAAAGATATGAGTCTAAAGACATGTGTTAAATTGGATCACATGTCTAATGTTCCATATGCTTTTACTATGAATCCATTATGTATGCGACGTTATGTACTAGGCTTAATGTATCTTATGCTTTAAGTGATACAACCAGATACTAGGCCTTTCCTAGTAAGGGTCACTTGATAACTGTCAAGAATATTCTTATGTATTTAAGAAATACTAAAGATATGTTCTTAGTTTATAAAGATACCAAAATTCAAGCTCGTGGATACACAAATGCTAGCTTTTAATCAGATAAAGATAATAATAGATCATAGTTTGGTTGTATATTTACCTAAATGGTGGAGCTATCACTTGGAAGAGTTTTAAGCAAGATACTACTACCGATTCTACAACCAAAGCTGAATACATTACAGCTTCTGAGGTGACTAAAGAAGTAGTGTGGATTAAGAAATTCATTACTGAACTAGGAGTGGTTCCTAGCATTGTTTATCCGATACTTTTGTATTATGACAATAATAGAGCCATCGCACAAATGAATGAGCCATAGTCTCATTAGTGATCCAAACACATACTTAGATGATATCATTTGAATTAGAGAAATCATTTAGAGAAAGGATGTAAAGATAGAATGAGTCCCAATAGATGATAATATAGATGATCCGTTAACGAAAGCATTGTCCCAGCAGAAACATCTCAAGCATATTCATTTGTTCGGTATGGGATATATGAATTATTGGCTTTAGTGCAACTGGGAGACTAAAAGTGTTATACCCTAAAGACAATCAATTTCAAGATGTAATAACAATATTCATGTGATTCATTAAATATTATTTTGGAATTTTTATCTATAAGCTTAATATTAATCTGCTTATATTGATAAATCCATAGAATATCTAATTGTATAGAGGAAATCATATGAGATAAAGATGATGAGATTCATATTATACTATATAGATTATATTCTCAAATATCCCTAGTTGTGGTATTAATAAGACTAGAAATTATTAATATGGAAAGACTAGCACATATTATGTCGTTATTTCATAAAAGTAGTAGCTGATCTCATGACTATATTATGGTGATACTTAGAAAAATATGTGGATGATTGTTGGAATGAACAAGTACATTGAATTGACCCAAGTAAGAATGAACAAGTACATTGGATTGACCAAACTAAGATATAATAAATGGATAAAACTATTTACATGTCATTGTTCATATCTCTTTATGATGACTTTATATAAGTATCCTTAGACTTGAGATTATCATGGTATCTTGTATCTAGATTATAATACTTTAACTCTAATGGTTGTTGCCTACTATGGGTTACTTATATCATGGAGATTGGGTGCTATATGAAGCATATAAAGATCGCATATATCAATAATAGATTATTACTCCTAATAGTAGGAGAGTTATATTCCACAATATCTTGCAGGAAAAGGTAACTCCAAATCTCTGGCTAGAGTAATCAAAAGAAAATATGATGAAAAGAGTTTCAAATATTTTCTTATAAGAGTTATAAGTTTTGGAATTAAGAAACAATATTAATCTCTATGAGTGAACATAATTCTATAATCATGATTAAAATGGAATATAAGTTATAATAGATGAGTTTACTACATGGAAAGTCATATGTGGAAAGTGTAGCCATAACTACATAGTATTCTACATTACTTGGGTAGTCATGACACATTGCTAAATGTCAATCTTGATCTATAAATATGAATTAATTAAGTAGTGCAATTAATGATAAGTTAAAAGAGTTTTAGTTTAGCTAATTCTAATTTTAAATTAGAATTAGAATTTATATTTATTGCAAACATAATGAGAGTTTAATGGGTCATATAAAATAGGACAAATATTGAAGATATAAAATGAATTAATCAAGTAGGGACTTGATTGAAAAGTATTTATACTTTTTAGTGACTAAATTGAATCACTTAAAAGGCTTAAGGATTGATTTATAAGCTATTATATATTGACCTTGTTGGATAAGGCATAGTAGACTATATATATGTAAACCCATAATTTTGTACCTTCCAGCATGCGTTTGAACTTTAAAAGCACTTAGACTTGGTGAACAAACCTCCAAAAGCTGAAAGCTCTCAAATGGGAAAATTGGAAAAAATTAAAATATTTCTTTTTGACATTTGAACCCTCTTAAGTCATCCGAGACTCAGTAAGGAATACAACGCAACTATAATCATGTAAAATGGATAAGAAATGAGCGAGAACGAGCAAAAATAGGAAAAGCAGGTGAATCTGTATAATTACCGTAGAGGCCTTTGTTGTACCGCAGAGGCTTATATGGCACTCTGAGTGTGTTTCTATTTTCCATATTCAAAATTTATGCCTCTATACTTCAATCCTCTTCCTATATATACAGGGCCTCTCCACACTTCAAAACACCAACTTCTAGTGCTTGAAAAGCAAAGCAATAACTTTAAGCAAACGGCTTTGCATTTGCTCCTTGCTTCGCAAAGCGAGTTGGGGGTTTCTCTTTGATTCGTAACCGACTAGTTTAAAGCTTATGTCTGCTGCCCAAGGCTAGTCGCCGGCCACCATCTGAGGCTAACTGCAACACCATCTGAGGCTATCCGTAGCCCACCGTCTGAGGCCAACTGCTTGTGACGCCTCGCCCAAGCACCGGTTTAATCCACTAAAAGGGAATCAAAATGCTCATTAGGGTGAAACATCACAATTGGAACTTGCTATGAGTTTAGAAAATTGTATTTTGTAAGTTGTATTTTGCAAAAGGAGTCGCCACTTTAATTTTGTTTATTTTTGTTAGGAAAATTAAAGGAAAAACCCAATTTGATTGACTCCAAAATTATACCATTTATCCCAAGGAAAAGCACTATTCCTCAAATGACCAAAGAGGGCTCGAGGACTAGGTTTTGGTTAAAACATTACAAAAAAAATTTGTTTGGCTTAAATATAAAATAGCTTTTAAAAAAGAAGTTTTTATGTATGCATGAACAGATATAATATAATACATGAAACAAATATTACTCATGAAATGCATGACAAATATGAGATAATGACAATTATAAAATGCGAAAAATAAAGAAAAACTACTTAAAACTATTACAAGTTAAAATATCAAAATCACGAGGATCTTTTCTCTAGCCCTTATAGGTTCTAGGAATAGTACACATTCCCCATATATAATCTAAACAAATAAAAAATAATAAAAAGAACTAAAGTTTCTTTGATTGATTTTAGAAGGCTTGGGGATTTGTTAATTAGGTCATATTTTAATTAACAAAAATTAGATCTTTTCATATTCAGACCCTAAAAATTAGATTTGAAAAGGAAAAGGAAAGAACTTTTACCTTAGGCTTTGGTAGCAAGGAATGTAGGGAGTGAGCTTGGCATTGGATCCAAGTTTCACCTTAACTTAGGGATAACACGAGCACTTTTTTTTTAGAAGAAGGTCTCTTGAATAGCGTGAACTCTTCTTGGAGGGACTTGAATTACACCTTTGCTTAAGTATCACAAATTCCCTTTGAAAGAAATAACTTGAATTGCACCTTTTCTTGACTAAGTGGCATAGAGAGATGATTTGAGGTGATTAGGAAGCTTATGAATGGGGTTTGAGGTGATTAGGAAGATAATGAATGAGGTTTTATATGATGGAATAGGTTTTGAAATGGGATTTTAGAAAATTAGAGGTTTAGAAAGAGGGTTTTGATGATTGGAAAGCTTAGGAATAGGGTTTTGAAAGCTTTAGGGGGAGTATAGAAGCATATAATTGTGTGTGGAAGTTGTTAGGAGGTGTAAGGTATTTATATAGGGAGTTTGGGTTATCGCACCTCATTTTTTGGCCCATTTTCATCCATTCTTGATATGATTTAGGCCTAATTTGATTCTATGGGTTCATGATGGAGTGCTGGTTGTCTAAAGGTGAAAGATTCAAAAAATTCATTTTTCAACGGGGCACTACCTTCTTGACCCTTGCCCGCTAACTGGCTAGCAAAATCGCTATATGCATAGCGCAGTAATCTTAGCAAGTGTCAAGCTGCGGTTAGATTCTAAGGGTGCAAATTTGAGGGTTCACATCGCCACCCACCGTCCAAGGCTATCCGCCACCCGCCATTTGAGGTAAGCTCCCTTTTCCTTTAATTTTCTATTATTTTAATTTTCTTGCTTCTTTTAGTTAGTTAATTAAATTGATTTATCTAGGTTGCTAGCTAATCAACTTGGTAATCAATTAAGTTAATTAATTAACTCAACCCTCTTTTAATTAATCAATCAAAACATGATAAAGTGGCTAGGCTAAACTAAACCCTTCGCAAGAAGGGAGAACTGTGTGGGTTCTGACTCCTATTCAAAGGGATACATAGTCATGCTTGGTTTAGGCATCGAATCCAATTAAACCTAATCAACTATCCCCCTATCACCTTCTTCACTTACTTTTGTGTTTGTTTCCTTTGTTTTATTATTAGGATTAGTTTGGGGAATGTGTGACTTCTCTAGAACCCATAAGGGCTAAAGGAGGTATCCCCTATATTTGGGATTTCTATTCGTAATGTTAACTTTCTTTTGGACTATTACTTGTAGTTATTATTGGATATATGAAATGAATGATAATGCATATTACAATTATTCATGCATTTTAGTTTGTTTATGAAATATATTTTAAGTCACTTTTATATTACTTGGCCAAACTTATTTTGTTAAATTAAACCGAAAACCTAGTCCCCAAATCCTCTTTGGTTTCGAGGCTAGTGATCTTTTTTTCTTTGGGTAATAATTGGATTCAAATGGGTTTTTTCCTTATATTTTACCAAATAAAATTAAATTAAGGTGCGGCACCAAGAAATAATTTTCAAACCTATCAAAGATAAGCCCAAGGGCTTCCTCATGAGTTCTTTCCCAAATGAGCATTTTGATTCCTTTTAGCAGATCGGACCAGTGCTCAGGCGAGGTCTTATAATATACTTTAGGCAAAACTTAAAACACACCAAGTTTTGTAATCCCTAAGCTGCCAATTACAATAACAAAGTAATACGCACTCCAATTTAGCCACCAAAATTCATCTACAAGAAAATTGTTTACTACAATTTCTTCAATTTTTTTCATGTGGATTTTCCTTTATTGCTACCCAATTTGGATAGCTTACAGTTTACTACAACCTAGTTAAGATGAACAACAATTTGAAAAGATAAGTTTAATGACTTGCTATAAGCAACAATTACCTAATCTTTATATCAATTATGTTAATTAATTAAGGTGATTCATAGTGAAGAAAATAAGAATTTTAACTTATTCCATTGAGTATGTATGTGATTTATGTTTATTTCTTTACAAAAGAATGTATATGTGAACATGAGTTATTACAAAAAAAGAGCAAAAAAATAGAGGAAAATATGTAGAGAGCAAAGAGGTTCAAAATCCTTATTATCAGATTAGCCCTAGCTTTCTATATATATAAGAATATCTAGGATTTTGGTGTATAAAATATCACTAAAATAACTCTATACTATATTCTCTATAAAATTATATACTCAAGTGTGTTTAACTGAGTAAAATGTTCCAAAAATCACTAAACTTTTGGTGATTTTCTATTTTACTTATTAAGGATTAATTTATTATAGAAGTCTCACTAAATCTTAATTTTTTCTCAATGGTAGATTTAAGCTAATTCCGATGAAGAACTCATTGGAAAGTTGACATGGCATTCCACGTCACCTGTAAATATTTACTAAGTTGGACATGTTAGCTTGTCATATGATATCATTAAAATTTCATGCAATGTCACTAATTTTTTTTTTTTTTAAAAAGTAACTAAATTTTGTATTATCTTCTAATTTGGTCACTGATGTACCAAAATGCACACTAACAAACTGCAAGTGCATAGGTTGTTATCAAGTAATAAAGTAGTGAATATGAGTATCGTCTCCATGAGGATAGTGTATAAGTACTTGCGTAAACTTTGACTATTGTCTAGTTGATTAAAATGTAGATTCATTAAACTAAGCTAAATTAACTAAGCTAATATAAAAAAGCAAATAAATGATATTGATGGAAATAATCTAAGCAAAACTAATCCAGATATGAATCCCTATAGTTTCTCATGCATATCAAACAATGGATTGAATTGGACTCTCACTTAATTAGATTTAAACCTTTCTCAAGTGATTAAATCCCTAACTTCCTAAGTATTATAAGGGAATCTCTTCTCAACCTATAATCAAATAGGAGCAGCATTAAGTTCAAGAGATTAACATCTAAAGAAGTTTTGTAGGTCTATCTCTAGCACCCCAATCAACTCTCTATTCCAATGAGTGATCTATCTATACTAGGGTATCTCTACTTATCTAATATAGAAACAATATCCAATCAACAAGCTAGCAATTGCTAATTGGAATAATAAGATTTATCATGAAAATAAAATAACCAAAGATGAATTGATTAAAGTTTAAATCCTTCAATCTATATAATCAAAACTAGGGTTCATCACAAATAGGATTAGTTCATATTAAAATTGAAGAACAAAGATGCAGAAAACAAAAGAAGAAGAAATCTCAAACAGATCTTGAAGATGTTCTTCGAAATCTTCTCTTCAATCTTCCACATCCATATAGATCTTGGTTTTTTATTCAATTAAGCCCTCAACATCTCTAGCCTTCAAGCCTTTCCTATGACTTTAAGGCTTAGCCAACCCTCTTAAATCTCTATTTTTGCTCTATGGTGGCTCCCGCTTAAAATGCTATCTAATATGATTTATATTACTGGAATTTAACCTCACACCACTCGAGCCACGGTTGGGATTCCAATGGTGTCTATGATGCTAGGGGCCCATAAGTGAAATCTTAGTGGTGGCTCTACCTATGTGAGGCTATTGGATGCATTTCTAATTTGCTCTTATCACACAGGTGGAACCCCAGTTGGGATTTAAGTGGTGTCTGCCCACACGGGTGGAATCATAGCTAGGATTTCAGTGGTGTCTTCCCACATGGGTGGAATCTCAACTGGGATTTCAGTGGTGTCTGCCTATCTTCTTCCAAAAGTTAGCATTTTGGGTTGCATCTTTCACCATTCTAAGTCAAATTTGGTTCATGGCATCATTTGGCACTAGGTTAACTAAAAGAACTTTGGAAAAGCACTAAACAAACAAATCGAACTCAATTTAAGAATAAAATATATTAAAAATAAGGGGTAAAGTGTAGTCAATTAAGTGCTTATTAAATTCCCCCACACTTGAGTATTTGCTTGTCCTCAAGCAAATTAAATCATAACAACAGTAAGAAATAAAACCTACCCTTTCTAGTCAAAGAAATTCAAAAAGATTTACAACAACTTAAAATCAGTAAGGCTCAAACATGGTAGCCAAATTAAGAGATCTCTACAACAAATCTCAAAAATTTGAAACCTAAAATCTAAAGTTACAAGTTTAAGCAATAATTCCACAGAAACAAGAGTTCAAGCAAAGTAGATTTATAAGGATTTTTTCCCATAGGTGCTTGACTACTCACTCGACTTTTTATTGATTATACATTTCAATTCATGTTTTCTTTTTAATTAACTAAGGAGCCCGACTTGTTTGAATTATCATCCTAGCCTTTTTATGTGAATGCAAACACTTGTGGTGTCGGCCTCTGGTTACTCAACTAGAATCACACATTCAAATGGCTACTAGCACTATTCATATTCTCAACCTCTTTTTGTTAAAAAGAGTCAAGAACAGCGGAATATGTAAATATTTTCAAAGCTCCCTTGCACAATCCCTTTATATATATATATATATATATACACACATACTTATTTCTTTTTCTTTTTAAGAAAAATAGCCAAGCCACCTAATGTATTAAGCATTTCTACTAAACTAGAACAAAAGTAACAGTGGAATAAAATAGGCTCAAAAAGTGTAACTAAAGATTAAAATTTCAGGCAAAAAGATTTGCAAAAATTTAATTCCCTAATCATGACCACCACATTTAATCCATACTGCAACAAGTCATTGTCATAGCAAAATTAGACCAATTTATCACTAGAGAGAGTCAATTTCAAATCAAACTATCACCACAACTCAATTCACTTAAATGCAAGATTTATAAAAGATAGGGTACAATAATGTATCTCTCTCCCACACTTAAGTAACACATTGTCTCCAATATGTTGTAAACAAGGAAAATGAAAAAGTAAAAGAGAGAATTAACTGCCCTAAATGATATACCATATGAATTGTGTATGGTGTTCCTTCCAGTTAGAGTTTGCCATGACCATTATTTTTGCACAGAGAAATATTGAACTATAACCAAGATAAGATCCATTCAATTTAAAACAAAAATAAAAACAAAATGAAATAGAAAGAAAATAAAAGGAAAAGCAAAATAATAAACATAAAAACAAAAACCATTAATGGGTTGCCTCCCATTCAGCGCTTCTTTAATGTCGTATTAGCTGGACTTTATCGTTATTCATTGTCCACTAATAGTTTGGAGGTTTTCTTATGCTGTCTACCTCCATAAACTAAGATAAAGAAGAATATGCAAAGGTTGTGGCCTTTGTAAAGCCCTCTTTCAGCAATAAAAGATATTTTTGGTTCTCCATTTCGTGTAAACTGAAGCTTGCCAAGTTTAGAACCATCATCGAATAGTCTTACCCATAGACTAAATGCAAGGATTTTAGCTTTGGCACCAAAGAAAGCATGTATATTGCCAATGGCATCCACCTCTCGCAATTCCAAGATGCTCCACCCAAATTTACTAAACTTTTGCTTTAACACCTCTACAAAACATATTTCCCTCTCCAAAGAAAATTTAGAGACTATAAGTACTAGCCACATACGTGATTCTTTAACAAATGCACGCTTAAAGAAAGGTGGCAAAGGTGTGGGATCATATGTGCCTAAGTGTTAATTTGATGGAAATTGAGGTAAAGGAAAGGTGGGTATCAGGGTTGTGAGTGGGTTATTATCATTCTCTTCAAAAAGTGGGAGGGCTGGAATGATAGGGGAGGTGTGATTTTCAACATGCATAGCTTCCCCCTCTATGTTCTCCCATATCTTGCTATCATTAGAAGAGAGTTCTTTAACACTTGACTCCACTCCATTCATGTCCCATTGCTGGATTTGAGGTTGCTCACTTAAGCAATCATCCTTGTCAACTTCTTTGTGTAGCATTCCCAAATTTGCCTCACTATTCTCGTCTTCTTCATTTTCATCATCCCAAAACCAATTGATGGTAGTGGTCTTTTATTGCTCTTTCGGAATGGCTTTGCTATCATTGGGTAGATTGCCTTCAAATCTCTCACTTAGCAATTCCAAAATCTACCCAATGAAATTTTCTAAGTTGTGAAGAGAAGTCTGTTTGTATTCTAGAGCTGTCTCAATACTCTGAAATCTTTTCTCTATAGCTTTCACTAAAGTCACAAACATCTCTTCCAACCTCTGCTCCTCTTGTGCATGCTCATCATCCTCTAATGTAGCGTCCATTTCAAATTGAGTTGGGAAGCCAACTGCTAATGCCTCATTTCTTTTGTCCAATTCCCCAACCCAATTCTTCGTAGGCGCCGTGAATCTTTCTAATACAAGCTCAAGCGATGACTTCTCTATTAGTGCTTCCTATCCATATTCCTCTAGGAAATTAGTGTGATAGATGTATCCATGATCATGATACTAATTTCCCTAGTATCCCCATTATGTATTTAGGTAAAAATTCCAGTCCTGATAGTTTTGATCAGACATGGTGAAAATTTTCTTTTTCTTTTCTTTTTTTTTTTTTGGAAACACAAACTTAAAACAAAACAAAAATGTAAAATAGAAAAAACAAATAAAATAGTAAAAATAAAACAAACAAAAAAAGGAAAGCAAAAAAAAAAACAAATATGAAAATATAAAAATGAAAAATAGATCAATAATCTCTATTAATATTGCTAATATTATAAAATTATCCCCGGCAATAATGCCAAAAACTTAATGTGCCGAAACACACACTAACAAATTGCAGGTGCACAGGTCGTTATCAAGTAATAAAGTAGTGAATATGAGTATCGTCTCCACGAGGAAAGTGTATAAGTACCAGCGCAAACTTTGACTATTGTCTAGTTGATTAAAATGAAGATTCATTAAACTAAGCTAATCTAAGAAAGCAAATAAATGATATTGATAGAAATAATCTAGGCAAAACTAATCTAGATATGAATCCCCCTAGTTTCTCATGCATATCAAATAATGGATTGAATTGGACTCTCACTAAATTAGATAAAAACCTTTCTCAAGTGATTAAATCCCTAACTTCCTAAGTATTATAGGGGAATCTCTTCTCAACCTATAATCAAATAGGAGCAGCATTAAGTTCAATAGATTGACATCAAAGAAGTTTTGTAGGTCTATCTCTTTCACCCCAACCAACTCTCTATTCCCATGAGTGATCTATCTATACTAGGGTATCTCTACTTATCTAATATAGAAACAATATCTGATCAACAAGCTAGCAATTGCTAATTGGAATAATATGATTTATCATGAAAATAAAACAACCAAAGATGAATTGATTAAAGTTTAAATCCTTCAATCTATACAATCCAAACTAGGGTTCATCACAAATAGAATTAGTTCATATTAAAATTAAAGAACAAAGATGCAGAAAATAAAAGAAGAAGAAATCTCAAACAGATCTTGAAGATGTTCTTTGAAATCTTCTCTTTAATCTTCCACATCCACTTAGATCTTGGTCTTTGATTCGATTAAGCCCTTAATATCTCTAGTTGACTTTAAGGCTTAGCCAACCCTTTCTATAACTTTAAGGCTTAGCCAACCCTCTTAAATCTCTATTTTTGCTCTATGGTGGCTCCCCCTTAAAATGTTGTCTGATCTGATTTATATTGTTGGAATTTAACCACTAGAGCCACGGTTGGGATTTCATTGGTGTCCACAATGCCAGGGGCCCACTGGTGAAATCTCAGTGGGGGCTCTACCTGTGTGAGGCTACTGGATGTATTTCTAATTTGCTCTTATCACACGAGTGGAATCCCAGCTGGGATTTTAGTGGTGTCCACCCATATGGGTGGAATCTCAGCTGGGATTTTAGTGGTGTCTTCCTACATGGTGGAATCTCAGCCAGGATTTCAGTGGTGTCTGCCCATCTTCTTCCAAAAGTCAGCATTTTGGCTAGGATCTTTCACCATTCTAAGTCACATTTGGTTCATCGCATCATTTGGCACTGGGTTAACTAAAAGAACTCTGGAAAAGCACTAAACAAACAAATCAAACTCAATTTAAGGATAAAGTATATTAAAAACAAGGGGTAAAGTGTAGTCAATTAAGTGCTTATCAGTCACTAACCTTCAATTTCTTACCATTTGATCACTAAACTTTATTTTTTTTTTTTCACAAGAGGGTTATGAAGATCAATTTGATACATCTAAGGATGATTTCTATTATTTCCAGTGGTAGTTTTGAGAGTTCTCAGTATCAATCAACTCCCCACATTTAGAGCTTCATTTTAATACCTATTTAATTGCTTAAAGTTGAATGGAGATGGAGGTCGGAAAAAGACCATTGACACTTTTGGTCATTTTCAAGCGAAAAAAAAGGAGAGTGAGGGTGAGCAACTCATGTTTTTATATTCCTTGTCAAGATGAGCTAATTGAAGTCAATCCCCGATGAGTTTTTAACCAGATTTGTCTTCATGACCCGCCAGTGAAAAAAAAAAAAATTTTAGTTATCAAAGAAGAAATTAAGGGTTAGTGATCAAATTAGAAAATAGTGTAAAGTTTAGTGACTTTGCATGCAATTTTAATAATTTGACATAGCAAGCTAACGTGTCTAGCTTAGTCAGTATTTGCAGATGATGTCAAATGCCATGTTTGTTTTTCAATGAGTTCTTCATCAGAATTGGTTTAGTGATTCGCCGATGAAAAAAAAAAGTTAGTGACACTTCTGTAATAAATTAATCTTTAGTGAGAAAAATAGAAAATCACCAAAAATTTAGTAATTTTTGGTGCGTTTTAGCCATGTTTAACTAATATCCATATATAATAAGTTACTTATAACACTTCCCTTTAGATATTACTTACACTAAGGATAAGCCTCGTAAAAACCTTTCTAGGAAAACCTAATAAAGAAAAAATAATTGAGAAAAATAGTACAATTCTTACACTATTTTGTCATTATACAGATTACCTCATTAAAATCATTAATCAAGAAAATCCTATGGGATAAAAAATTGTCTAAGGAGAAAAAATACAATCTTATAATAATTCGCTTCTTGATGAAGACAACACTTTAAGACAGCACATACCAATTGATGAAACAAGCCATTCAAATATGCTAGTAGGTAAGGTCTTAGGAAAAAAGTCTGCTAAGTTGTCATTTGAGTGAATTTTATGGCTATTTATTTCACTACTCTTCTAAAGCTTATGCATGTAAAATAATTTGGGTGAAATATGTTTAATTTGGTCACCCTTAGCATATCTACTTTTAATTTATGCAAGCAAATAGCATTATCCTCAAACAATATAGTGAGAGCATCTTTTATCGAGGATACTTAACAAGTCTCACATATGTGTCTTATCATAGATCTTAACCCAGCACAAGAAATTCTTTTAGTGATTGGAGGAAGTACTAACCATAGCTTGCTTTATAGATCTCCATGAAATTGCGTTACTACTATAAGTAAACACATAACTAGTATGAGATCAACCATTATGAGGATAAGATAAATAACCAGCATCTGCATGCCTCATTATATGAAAAATATAACCCTAAATCAATAGTACTCTAAAGATAATGTAATATGTGTTTACACCATTCTATTGTCTCATGGTAGGTGTAGAGCTATATCTAGCTAGATATAAGAGATTTTTTGCAAATGTAATATCAAGCCTGGTGCAATTTGTAAGATACATGAGTGCCCTTATACTACTCAAATATGGTACTTTAGGACCAAGTAGCTCTTCGTTATATTCTTTAGGTCTAAAAGGATCTTTCTTTACATCTAGTGAGAAAACCATCATCGATGTGGTTAAGAGAAAGGATTTATCCATGTAGAATTGATTAAGTACCTTTTCCACATAATTTAACTAGTGTATTGGACTCTTCGGGATGAATGATCGATCTACAGTCAGATATAAAATTGTTTCTAGTTTCAGAGAGGAAAACAAAAAAAGATTATGCTAGAAAATTTAATGAATAGTGATAAGTGTTGAAAACACTATATTTTGTCCCTTGTTCTTAATGTATTTTATGTCTCCAATTGAGTTTAATCCGTTTGTTTTAGTGCTTTCATAATTCTTTTAGTTAATCCAATGTCAAAAGATGCCATGATCTGAATATGACCTAGGACAGAGAATGATCCAAGCTAAAATTTTTTGGAGAAATATGGGTTGCCACGGGTTGAGCCACAGAGCCTCCCACGGGTGGAGGCATGGTTGGGGTCTCACCTATGGGAAGTTATGTTTTGTTTAATTCACATTTCCATGGCTAGAACTCTAGCCGTAGGTCCAGTGGTGTGTGTCAAAAAATTCAGAACTATAAAATTAGATCTGACAATGTTTCAGAGGGGAGAACATAGCAAATCAGCGAGAAAATAAGAAAAGAAATAAGACATCAAAGATCAAAGATCAAAGAATAGGATTTCTTGGCACTTAATTCGTGAATTGTTTGAGAATTCTTATTTCTTTAATTCTTTCTTTGGTTTCAATGTGTTATATGAACTAATTCTTTCCAATTCGGATATTGATGAACCCTAGAACCTTTTGTATAGATTGAATTACTTCTTATTCTATTAAATCATTCTTTGATTTCTTTTATCTTTATGAATATTATTGTTTAAATTCCAATTAATAATTGCATGCTTATTAGTTGGGGATTGTTTTCATATAATTGATTAGAGATAACTTTATGTGAATGGATCACTCATAGAGATTAAGGGTTGATTGGAGCACTAGAAATAGGCTTACAAGACTTCTTTGGTGGATAGTTTCTTGAATCTAAAGCATGACTGTGAAGTCCCGCCCGAGCACCGGTCTAATCCGCCGAGGGATCGAAATGCTCTTCGGGAGAAACTCCACAATTAGAACTCGCTGTGAGTTCAAAAAATTGATTTTTGTATTTTGAAGGTTGAAAAGTGAGTCGCCACTTTAATTTATTTATTTTAATTGGGAAAATTAAAGAAAACCTAACATGATTGACTCTAAAATAATTTTGTTTATCCCAATGAAAAAGTGCACCAATCCATGAGTGACCAAGGAGGGCTCGGGGATCAAGTTTTGGTAATTACACAATTTAAGAAAATGTTATTTTCTTTAGCTTGGCTTGAAATGCAAAATAACTCTTAAAATTGAATTTTTGTGTATGCATGAACAAAAATATAATGATGAATGAACATATATATGTATATGATGTGATGGAATGACAATAATAAATAAATAGGAAAGATAAATCCTACTTAATTATTACAATATCAAAACAAATGAAATAAATAAAATCACAAAATAAAGGATTAATGTGAATAAATCAAAATAAAAAAAAAAGAAAACAATATTAATAAAAAGATTTTTGGAGTTGATGCCCTTCAGAATGGCAGCCTGCATATCCTATTGAATAGGAATCAAACCCCACGCAGTTCTCCCTTCTTGCGAAGGAGGGGTTTTAGAAATGTGTTGATTTGCTTATTAACTTAATTATGATTCTTAAATTAATAAGTTTTAGATTTTTTCAGTTTTAGACCTAAAGAGAATTCTAGATCTGAATTTAGAATTTTTAAATAAGAAAGGGATTATACCTTTGCTTTTCTTGGTTTTCAAACGAATGGAACTAGTTTGGCTCCGGATCTCAACTCCACCTTGAATTCAAAGGAAGCTTGGAATCTGGATCTAGAAGTAGCAACTGTGTGAGTATAAGAACAAAAAATATGCCTGAATTGCTTTGATATGCTCTAAAATGCTTTAGAATCTATTAGGAATTATTGAAATTCATGCCAAATGAGGCTGGAGGAGGCTGCTATTTATAGAGCTGACAGAGGAGGTGCCGGCGGTACAGACAGCGGCACCGGCGGCAGGCATGGCACGGCCGACGCACCGGCCGTCTGGACGGCACGCCAGACGTGCCGCCCTACTAGCAGCATGAATTTGATGCCGCTCCGGCAGCATAGACTTTTACGGGCGGCACGGAAATCATGCCTCCCAGCGCCACTTGCGTGGCTCAATCTGTTTCTGTTTGTTTTGGGCTCGTTTCAGCTCCGATTCGAGCTCTGCTTGATTTTGTGGGTTCGTGACTGAAAAGCAGTCGAATCAAAAGGTGCAAATTTGAGGGTTCACAATGACCTAATTGAGTTTGCTTGAGAAGAGATTTCTTGCATTCCTTTTGGGAAATAGGGATTTAATTGCTCGAGAGAGATTTTTATCTAATTTAGTGAAATGCCAATTCAATTTATGGAATAAATTTAATTGATGTGTAGTTTATGATATACAATAAGGGGATAGGGGGATTCAATACCTGAATGGGCTTTTATTTCTGATTTCATCTCCTTTTTCCTTCTCATTTTTTAACTTGATTTATATTCTAATTTAGTTCAAATATAATTATAATCATTTTCATTGACACCAATTTGATTCACTAAACATTAGCTACATTTTGAGCTAGTACTTACGTAAAGTCTCCAATGGAATGATAACTCATTCACTACTATATTGCTTGTGTGATATGTACACTTGCAGAGTATGCATCAAGTTTTTGGCACCGTTGTCGGGGACCTTTTAGGTTAATATTTGCAATAGAATGAAAGCTAGTGATTTAGTTTTTATTTTTATTTATTATTTAATTTTTGTTTTGGTTTTCTTTGCAAAATTCTCTTTTTAGGTACCCTTTTTTGTTTATGACCAAAGCTAGTTCCTCCAATCTACTTGAATTTGATCTAGAGTTAGAGAGAACATTAAGACAAAAGTGAAAGGAGGAACAGGAACTAGCTTTGGTGAGAGAGCTAGCAAACCTGGAAGGCGTTGATTCAAAGGAAGAGGTTAAAATAATGGCAGAAAACCAGCCAAGAACCATGCAAGAATATGCAAGGCCCACTTAATGGGGCCGACTCAAGTATAGGGAGGCCAACGGTCACTGCAAATAATTTTGAAATTAAGCTGAATGTGATATAGATGGTGCAGCAGACTTGCCAATTTGATGGCCTCCCAAATGAAGATCCTAATGCTCATCTTGAGAATTTTTTGGAGCTTTGTGATACATTTAGGATCAATAATGTCTCAGAGGATGTGATTAGGCTGCGTTTGTTTCCTTTTTCACTCCAAGATAAACCAAAGAAATGGCTCAAGTTTTTCTCAGCCGGTACTTTCACTATATGGACTCAACTGGCAAAGAAATTCTTAGAAAAATATTTCCCAACATCCAAGATTGCTAAGTTGAGGAATGACATAACCTCCTTTCTTCAGCAAGATGGTAAGACTCTTTATGATGCATGGGAAAGATTTAAAGACTCGTTGAGGAAGTGTCCGCATCATGGCCTTCCACTATGTCACCAGATTCAAACCTTTTATAATGGTTTAAACTATACAAGCAAATAATATATCAATGCGGCAGCCGATGGTTCCATCAGCAACAAGACACTTGATGAGGCAAGGGACTTGATTAAAGATATGACTCTCACAAACTATCAGTGGCAAGTCCCTAGAGATCATAGAAGGTTTGGCAAAGGTGGTTCACATTAGGTAGACCCAATTGTTGCATTGACTGCTCAGCTTGAAGCCATGAATAAAAAAATGGATTCCTTGACGACATCGTTATCAGTAAGACAAGCTTAAGTGATGTGTTATGATTGGTGTAGGGGAGGACACCAAAATCAAGATTGCCAAATTGGCAATAATTTCTCTAAGCTGGAGCAGGTAGATTACATGGGAAATTCTCTAAGGCAGCAAAACAACCCCTACAATAATACATATAATCTGGGGTAGAGGAATCATCCTAATTTCTCTTAGGGTAATCAGTCTAACCCAAGACCTCCTCTTGGATTTCAGCAACCTTCCTAGTCACAAGCTCTTCCACCTCCTAGAACAAGTTCTTTGGAGGAAACCATGATGAAGTTCATTGAGTCTAATGAGCAGAGAAATAAGGATACTGGGACAGCACTCCAAAATCAGCAAGCATCCATTCATAATTTGGAAAATCAGATAGGGCAGTTTGCTAAGTTGCTTAGTGAGAGGCAACATGGAATTTTACCTAGCAATACTGAGGCAAATCCTAAGGAGCAGCTAAAGGCAATTGCCTTGAGGAGTGGAAAACAGGTTCAAGAGAGTGTTATTGTAGAGCAAGAAGTGGAATGGAAAGAAGATGAGGCACAGGGTACCAAGGAAAAGGAAGCTGAAAATGAGGTTGCGGTGGGTGATGAGACAGAAAAGGAGAAAGTTGCACTAACGCCTACACCACCATTGAAAGAGTATCGACCTCGAGTACCTTATCCTGTGCATTTGCAAAAGGATAAGCTTGATGCCCAATTTGGTAAGTTTGTTGAACTCTTTAAACAACTTCCTATTAATATATCATTTGCCAAAGCTTTATCACAAATGCCCAAATATGCTAAATTTTTGAAAGAGCTCCTTTCTAACAAAAGAAAGCTTGAGGTGGTGTCATTTATGCATTTGTCAGAAAAGAGTTTGGCATTTTTGCAAAAATGGTTACCCAAGAAATTAAAAGATCCTGGTAGTTTCATTATCCCATATTTTATAAGTAACCTTGAGATGGAAAATTCATTAGCTGACTTGGGGGCTAGAATAAGTGTTATGCCCTATAAGATGTTTAAGGAATTGGGAATTAGGGAACCCAAACCAACACATATGACCATTCAGTTAGCTAATAAGTCAATGGTGCACCCTTAGGGGATTATTGAGGATGTGTTGGTGAAAATTGGGGACTTTATTTTTCCTAATGATTTTGTAATTATTAATGTGGATGAGGATGCAGAGGTATCACTTATTTTAGGTAGACCATTTTTAAATATAGCCCGTGCCCTCATTGATGTCCATGATGGCACTTTAACTTTAAGGGTGGGTAATGAACAAGTTGTCTTTCATATTCCTAATGTAATGAAACATGCACTTACACTAGATGAGGTGGATTCATATAGTGATATTCTTAAGCATGAAACCGTCAATTTTGTTACTAACATTATTTCCAAGGATTCCCTTGAGTTGTGTTTGATGCAAGAACAAGTCATGGATCATGAAGCAAAGGAGTAATTGGCTTACTTGGAGGTAAACAAGCCATGCAAGAAGGGGGTAGTTAAATTTATTGATATGCATAAAATGGAGAAAATGCAAATATCCATCATTGATTCGCCAATTTTGAAGCTTGAGCAGCTCCCTTCCCATTTGGAGTACGCGTTTCTGACCGAAAATGCAAAATTGCTTGTAATTGTGAATGCCAATCTTTCTGAGGTACAAAAGGTAAGGCTATTGGAGGTCTTGGGAACACATAAAAAGGCTATAACATGTAAAGTTGTAGACATCAAAGGCATTAGTCCTTCTTTTTACACCTATAAGATTTTTATAGAAGAAGAGTTCAAACCTGTGGTGCAACCCCAAAGGCGTCTCAATCTTAAGATGAAGGGTGTGGTAAAGGTTAAGGTGATTAAGCTCCTCAATTTTGGAATTATTTATCCCATCTTAGATAGTTCTTGGGTGAGTCCAGTTCGGGTGGTACCAAAGAAAGGGGGCATGACTGTCGTGCCCAATGAAAATAATGAGCTTATTCCTACGAGGACTGTCATGGGATGAAGGGTTTGTATCGATTACAGGAAGCTAAATGATGCAACTAGGAAATATCACTTCTTGCTTCCTTTCATTAATCAAATGTTAAAGAGACTTGCTGGACATCAATTCTACTGCTTTCTAGATGAATTATCAAGGTATTTTTAGATCCCTATAGCTCCAGAAGATCAGGAGAAGACCATATTTACATGTCCTTATAGGACTTTTGCTTATAAAAGAATGCCATTTAGACTATGCAATGCGTCAGCAACTTTTCAAAGGTGTATGATGGCTATTTTTGATGAGATGGTTGAAGATATTATGGAAGTCTTCATGGATGATTTCTCTGTGCATGGTGATTCCTTTGAAGGTTGTTTGGAGAATTTGGAGTGAGTGCTTGCAAGATGTGAAGCAACCAATCTAGTTTTGAATTGGGAGAAATGCCATTTCATGGTGCAAGAAGGTATTGTTTTGGGGCACAAAATATCACATGAAGGCATAGAGGTGGATAGAGCGAAAATAAAAACTATTCAGCAACTTCCACCACCAACTTCAGTTAAAGCAATTCGGAGTTTCCTAGGTCATGTTGGATTTTATAGAAGATTTGTCAAGGATTTTTCCAAGATTGCTAGACCCCTTACCAAGATACTCGAGAAAGATGTCGAATTTAATTTTGATGAGGCCTGCTTACAAGCCTTCAACACCTTGAAGGCTAAGCTTATCAATGAACCAATAATGGTAGCCCCCGACTGGTGTCTACCTTTTGAGGTAATGTGTGATGCAAGTGATGTGGCTGTTGGCTCAGTTTTGGGGCAGAGGAAAGAGAAGCATTTCCAACCCATTTACTATGCAAGTAAGACTTTAAATGAAGCTTAAGTCAATTACACCACCACTGAGAAAGAGTTGTTAGTTGTTGTGTTCGCCTTTGATAAGTTTCGGTCCTATTTGATCTTGTCAAAGGTGATCATTTATATAGATCATTCGGCCTTGTGGTATCTCTTTTCAAAAAATGATGCAAAGCTGAGATTGATTCGGTGGGTATTGTTGCTATAAGAGTTTGATTTGGAGATACAAGATAAGACAGAAGCTGAAAATCTTGCAGCTAACTCTGAACTACCTTGGTTTGCTGATTTTGCTAATTATTTGGCTGTACATGAACTCCTAAAAGAGTTAACTTATCAGCAAAAGAAGAAATTCTTTTTTGATCTAAAATTATACTTTTGGGAAGACCCCTATTTGTTTAAATTATGTGCTGACCATATGATCTAGCATTGCGTGGCTGGGCCTAAAACTATAGACATTCTTAACCATTGCCATGCTGGGCTAGTTGGTGGACATATGGGTCCTAATAGGATGGCTTAGAAAGTTTTAGAATCAGGTTTCTACAGGCCCACTTTTTTTTAAATATAGTTATGAGTTTGTGCAACATTGTGATAGTTGCCAAAGAGTTGGGAATATTTCGTCTCGTGATGAGATCCCTCGAAACAGTATTTTAGTTTATGAAGTATTTGATATTTGGAGTATGGACTTCATAGGGCCATTTCCTAATTCTTTTGGTAACAAATATGTGCTTGTAGCTATTGATTATGTGTCTAAATGGCCTGAGGCTCAAGCTTTGGCTACAAATGATTCTAGGGTAGTAGTGAAATTTCTAAAGAAATTGTTTTCTCAATTTGGTACACCTAAAGCCATTATTAGTTGTAGGGGCACCCACTTCTATAATGCTTAGCTTGAAAAAGTTTTCAAAAGGCTAGGATTTACACATAAACTGGCTACCCCCTATCACCCTTAAACAAATGGCCAAGTTAAGAACACGGATAAGAAGCTAAAGAGAATGCTTGAGAAAACCATGGAGCGATCTAGAAAGGATTGGTCAGAAAAATTAGATAATGCTCTATGGGCTTTTAGGACAGCGTTCAAAACCCCTTTAACCACTATTCCTTATAGGTTAGTGTATGGAAAAGCTTGTCATTTACCTGTTGAGATTGAACACCATGCTTATTGGGCTATAAAACAGGTTAACCTTGATCTAGCTAATGCAGGTGAGAAGAGGCAATTGCAGGTGAATGAGCTAGATGAATAGAGGTTGCAAGCTTATGATAATACTCGGATGTACAAGGAGCAAACCAAGAAATGGCATGATGCTCGGATTAAGCAGCGGAGAGAGTTTTGAGTTGGGGATCAGGTATTACTTTACAATTCTAGACTTTGACTCTTCCCAGGTAAGTTAAAATCTCATTAGTCAGGTCCTTCTACTATTAAGAGAGTCTTTCGCTATGGAACAATTGAGTTAACTCATCCTTAGAAGGGTGATTTTAAAGTTAATGGGCATAGGCTCAAGATATACCTCGGTGGAGAATTGAATAAGGTAGTGGAGGTTAAGTATCTCCAGGATTTGGGGTGAGCTTTCACCCTAAACGTCCAACTAAGATGACATTAAAGAAGCGCTTGGTGGGAGGCAACCCACTGTTTTAATTAAGATTTATTATTTTTGTCTTAAGTTGTTTCAAAGAGAAAAAGAAAAAAAATATACATTTATATCTTATTTTAAGTGCTGCAGTTTTATTTTATTTTATTTTTATTTTTATTTTTTTCTTTCTTTTCTTTGTTTAGTTGTTGCTGCCCATCAGTTGTATTAGATTATGCATTCTTTGAGTTGTTTTAAAAAAAAAAAAAAAGACAAGAACAAAATTAAAAAAGAAGAAAAAAAGAAGAAAAAAATCCATTAGTTGAGACATGCAGACCCTACCTACCCCTCATGAAATTATCATTTATTGTGGATTCTTAATAAGGGAATTACACAGTTAGAATATGCTCTGAACTGAATTTTTCTGCTCTCACCTAGTTGAAAGTAGAATTACCAGCATGAATTCTAAGAATCCTAAAGGCCAGACTTCCAAAACCAAGAGGGATTTCTCTCCTCCACCTGTGACCCCTAAACAAGTAATAGCCTTTTATGCTTACAAGAGGGCATATCTAGCTGAGAATGAGTACACTTTCTCCCTAGAGGAGATAGTGGCAATGGAAAAAGAGGAGAAACAGGCTGATGATTGTGAGGCCTCACCCGAGCACCAGTCTGATCCACTGAGGAATTGAAATGCTCTTCGGGAGAAACTCCACAATTGGAACTCGCTGTGAGTTTAGAAAATTAATTTTTGCAATTTTGAAGTTGTGAAAGTGAGTTGCCACTTTAATTTAATTGTTTTAATTGGGAAAATTAAAGAAAACCTAACATAATTGACTCCACAAAATATTTGATTTATCCTAATGGAAAATGCACTAATTCGCGAGTGATCAAAGAGGGCTCGAGGATCAGGTTTTGGTAATTACACAATTGAGAAAAATATAATTTTCTTTTTAGTTTGGCTAAGAGTGTAAAATAACTCTTAAAAAAGGATTTTCATGTATGTATGGACAAGAATATAATAATGCATGAAATAGATATACATGATAAGATGCAATGACAATCATAGATAAATAAACAAAATAAATCCTACTTAATTATTACAAAAGCAAAATGAATAAAATAAGAGGATCTTTCCTCTAGCCCTTATGGGTACTAGGGAAAGCACACACTCCTCAAAATGAAAGTACAGATTTAGGAATAAATAACAAATATAAAAGGGAAAATGTTATTAAAAATGATTTTGGAGTTGAAACCTTTTTAGACTGGCAGCCTGCGTATCCTATTGAATAGGAATCAAACCCCACGCAATTCTTCCTTCTTGTAAAGGAGGGGTTTTGGAAAAAGTGTTGGTTTATTTATTAATTTAATTGTAGTTCTTAAATTAATAAATTTTTAGATCTTTTCTGTTTAGACCTAAAGATAATTCTAGATCTGAGTTTAGAATTTTGAGAATGGAAAGGAGATTATACCTTTGCTTTTCTTGTCTTTCGGATGAATGGAATGAGCTTAGCTCCAGATCTCAACTCCACCTTGGATTCGAAACCCTTGGAATCTTGGAATCTTAACAATAAAAGATTAGTGAAATGGCGTAATGAATGTAAATTGAAATTAAAATTGAAACAATAGCTCTTTTGTATCAAATTTCAAACAGAACTTAAAAGCAACAAGTATATCAGTATCAAAGAGTTTTTGCCTTGGAATTCCCCCCAAATGAGCTGGAAGGAGGCTCTGTTTATAGAGCTGCTGAGGAGGCGCCTGCGATATGGTCAGCGGCGCTGGAAGCTCACCGGCGGCACGGGCAGCACTAGTGTCTCGCCAGACATTCGTGCTGTCGGCATGCATTTCGTGTCGCCTAGAAAAGTGGCATGCCTCTCGCGCACTGACTAGCTAGTTCGACCTATTTTTTACTTTTTCATCCATTTCTAGTCTGTTTTAGTTTTGATTTAAGTCTGTTTTGATTCTGTGGGTTCGTAACTGAAAGACGGTCGACTGGAGGTGAAAGATTCAAGAAATTTATTTTTCAATGGGGCGCTGCCTCCTTGACCCTTGCTCGCTAACTTGCTAGTGGGATCACTGTATGCATAGCGTGCTATTGTTAATAGGTGTCAAGCTGTAGTCGGATCATAAAGGTGCAATTTTAAGGGTTCACAGCTGCCCCCTCTTCAGAATTAGCTTTAAGCAGAAGGCAATTCTAATGACAGTGAACCTTAGGAAGAGATGCCATGTCAGACTTTGGGCTTGAACTATTACAACATTAGATTTTTTGGCTTATATGTTCTTTTACCATGTAAGATTCTATGCTGTGCCATGTCAGAACCTGGGCTATATCATGTCAAACTCTAGGCTTGTGATATCTGCTTGTGCTTATCATGCATGAGGAGATTCATACTTTGTGCAAATTGAACCTTATGAAGGACAAACATGGTATAAAGATATGAACCTTTTGGGAGAAGGCCTATAAGATAAATGAGGTTTGGTCAATAGCTATTGGTTTGACCTTGGCATTGGATGTGAGAATGGTCATGGTGATCTTCAATTAAGGCTATATGTCCAGCCTAATTGTTAGAGGTAAAGATGATGTGGCGAATTTTAATCAAGGCTATTTGTTTGCCTAGACTTTAAGATTTGGAGATTTGGTCCACCTAGGGAATTCAAATTGATTTAGTAAGGCCATATATTCAGCCCTATTATTATGATTAAAGTTATCTGTTTGGCTTTGATGTTTGGGAAGATTGGGATGAAAGTTATCTATTTGGCTTTGGTGTTTGGGAAGATTGGGATCAAAGCTATTTGTTTGGCTTTGGTGGTTAGGAGGATTATAGTCAAAGTTATCTGTTCAGCTTTGGTGGTTAGGAGGATTAAGGTCAAAGTTATTTATTCAACCTTGATGTTGGGATCAAAGCTATCTGTTCAGCTTTAGTGTTGGGAGGAATAGGATCAAAGCTATTTGTTTAGCCTTGATGTTAGAAAAGTTAGGATCAAAGCTATCTGTTCGGTCTTGTTGGTTGGGAAAGCTGGGATCAAAGCTATCTGTTTGGCCTTGATGTCTGGAGGAATAGGATCAAAGCTATCTATTCGGCTTTGATGTTAGAAAAGCAAGGATCAAAGCTATTTGTTCAGCTTTGGTGTTAGAAGGATTGGGATCAAAGCTATCTATTCAGCTTTAGTGTTAGGAGGATTGGGATCAAAGCTATCTATTCAGCTTTGGTGTTAGATTTAGAGAAGATTATGTCTCTGAAAGACGAGAGGTGTGAGAATGTCAATATAGGTGGCTCAACTCAATTTACCCATTGAAAGTTATGGTTGAGGATTAGTCCTTATAGGTAAAGGTCTTGGCTGGGGAGGGTAGGTCTAGTTAGGAAATCCATTTGAAAGGCTTAGTCTGATTTTGCCTTAAAGGAGATCATGGGCTTCATAAATGAAGGCCTTTTGGATTTGGGCTTCTTGATGAAGGCTTTTGGTTTAGGCTTCTTGATGAAGGCTTTTTGGGAGATATGCCTCGACTTCTGGTTTTGCCAAGAAAACTAGATTTAAAGATGATAAGCCCTGATAGACTTGGGATTTTTGGTTCTGCTTATTTTGAGATTATGCTAAGGAATGGGTGGTATATGGTATGATTTGCTGATGAAGCTTGGGATGGAACAATATGATTTCATAAATTTTGAGAATGGTTTTGAAGATATGCTGAAACTTTTGAAAAGAATCATAGAGGTTGTATGATTTTGCTTTTTGTAGCATGAATCATGGAGAAGAGCAAGCCAAGCTTTTCTTATTGTTTGAGATTGAAGAGACTCTAAAAGTGACACTTAACTGGTTTGACTTTATGTAAATTGGTTGAAATAAAGAGCCCTTAGGAATGGCTAAAGGGCTAGTAGAAGAAGACAACTTAGGGATTATGTTCCCAACTGTGAAGGATTGTGCCTTTAAACTAAGCAACAAGACAAATTGACAATAGATGATGACGTTCTTAGGAAGACATGCCCCCATTATAAGATAAGAATATAAAAGATAGAAAATCCTTAGAGAATGAACCTTTAGTGAGGAAGGATGACTCTAGAGATAAGAGATGAGATAGATTGATTGAAAATGATTTGAAAACTTCAGACATAATGGAAGATGACTTGGATGAGCTTTCTCTCTCTCTCTCTCTCTCTCTCTCTCTCTCTCTCTTTCTTTTATCTCTAACTTTTGCCTAAGCTACCCTTTTCGGTTTTGAATTTAGTGAGCTTGAATTAATGAAATTTGGAAGAAAATTCCACTATGGTTTGGGCTGTTGCTTTGAAGGGCTCTGGCCTTTGAATTCTAGATTTGACAAAGGTTTTTTGTGAATTTGTTGCCCTTGTTGAGGTGCATTGTTTGATTACCTTATATGCCATAGGTAATTTCATTTTATTTGCTCTTTGAGCTTCAATTGTTTAATGAGAGGTCCATTACTTGACCTTTTTTGATTAGAAGCTGATGAAGCGATAGCTAATTTGTGAGCACCTCAAATTCTGATTCATGCTAATTGTGGTGGGTTCAATTGATTGTTCGTTCATCTCTTTTTTCCCCTTTTTCTTTTTCTCTTCTCTTTTTTTTATTTTTTTATTTTTTATTTTGTTCTCTCTCTCTCTTTTTTTTTTTTTTTTTTTTTATGGCTCATCCATGCTGGACTAAATAAGGAAGACGAAAAGAAAATGTATGTGCATTACTATAAAGGAAACTTTATTGCAAGATGACAAAAGGAACCACTATGGTCGACGAGAATAAAGAAAAATAAAATGACAGACTCCGACTCAGATTTAGACTCAGACTTTTGAGATTCAGACTTGGACTCAGGTTTAGACTTGGAATTCAATCTCATATAGGTCAGATTAACTAAACTTGAACTATTCTATGATATGCCTTATGAGGCTGAGGTAAGGTGGGGTTGAGTTAGAACTAGATTCCTCATCACTATTCAGGTTAGTGGTGGGGAATTCAGCTTGAAATGATGTACTTTGGATGCAATCTTCAACTTTTGACGCAGTTGCAACCAAAGCTCTTAAGGTGGCTAGGTATTGTGTTAACAAATGGGCTTTATAAGTGGAAAATAGATTCTTGACAATGATATCTACTTGTTCTTACTCGGTTGGCCTATTTACTATTTGAGTAGCTTTAGCCCTCCACCTTGTAAGGAACATGGAAAAGGACTCATCTAGAAGTTGCTTTGTAGTTTCTAAATCCCTTCTTGTAATGTCCACTTCATTATTGTAGTGGTATTGTTCAACAAATGCCTTGCAAATATCCTCCCAAGTCTGTTTTTGGGTATCATCCAAGTTAATAAACCATCTTAGGGCAATATCCATAAGGGTTTGATAAAAGAGTTGAGCAAATAGCTCATTGTTGATACCAAAGGGATGCATTGCCCCTACGTACATTTTTAAATGGATCTTAGGGCAAGTAGTACCATCAAATTTTTCCAAATTCGGCATCTTGAACTTTGGCAAAACTTTTGCATTGGGAAATAAGCTTAGGGAGCCTGTATCACCAAGGTTTTCTTTCTTCTTCAGATTCTTCATCATTTTTTCCATGTGCTTCACTTTTTCCATGAAGGCTTTGATTTTAGGGTTGGCTTCCTTCCTTTGGAAAGGATCCACGGGTTGGAAAGTGAGAGTAGGGGTGAAATTTGGTGGTTGAACTATCATGGGTTGATAGAGTGAGTTATTTTTAAGGAATTCAGGTGATGGAATAGGTAGTGGTGGGATTGTGTCAGTGTTTGCAGGCTCTTTGTCTTTGGAATC
This sequence comes from Reutealis trisperma, assembly GCA_947687605.1. Classification (NCBI taxonomy): domain Eukaryota; kingdom Viridiplantae; phylum Streptophyta; class Magnoliopsida; order Malpighiales; family Euphorbiaceae; genus Reutealis; species Reutealis trisperma. The sequence goes on along the minus strand of CANTUT010001059.1, from coordinate 76,080 downwards.
AACTCTGAAAGTGAATCCATAAATAGGATAAAGAGTGAGTTTTGGGTTTGATTTGAGTAGTTTTGGGTTAATTGAGCTTTAGACCAGGGAGGTTTGTTCCATCAAAGTGCAGACATCTTCCATAATGGCCCTCCTTTGGGCTTTGAGCAGGTCTTGAAAATAGGCATCTTGCCTCTTCATCAGGGTCTCTTGTTGTTCAGAGAGCTTAGCAAGAAGCTCATTAAAGATTTCGTCAGCTTTGGTAGTAGTGACTTCATCTCCAGCAATAGACATTTTGTCAATAGACATGGGCTTTGGGTGTTGACCATGGGTTTTGGGTGAACCATGGGTTATGGTGGACCATAGTCTTTGGGTATTGACCATGGGTTTAGGTGGATCAATGGATTTTGGGTATTGACCAAGGGTTTAGGTAGAGTATGGATTTTGGGTTTTGACCATAGGTTTAGGTGGACCATTGGTTTTGGGTGTTGACCATGGATTTAAATGGACTATGGGCTTTAGTTTTTGACCATGGGTTTAGGTGGACCATGGGCTTTGGGTGTTGACCATGGGTTTTGGTGAACCATAGGTTATAGTGGACCATGGTCTTTGGATATTGACCATGGGTTTAGGTGGATCAATGGATTTTGGGTATTGACCATAGGTTTAGGTGGACCATGGATTTTGGGTTTTGACCATGGGTTTAGGTGAACCATGGATTTTGGGTGTGAAGATGTTTGGATAGGTTTTTGACTCTTTACAAGGTTTAAGCTATGATGCATGTATGCATGAATGAAAAGGTTTTATGATAATTGCATACCAAATTCAGTCTTATGGTACATACAATCCTAAAGGAAGGTTCTATGAGTCATTACATGAAAGGGTTAGGGTGGTTCAAAGGGAACCCATCACATTAAAGATGCGATATACCTAAACACATGTGAGACAAGGAGCCTCGCGTGGGTCATATGGTACGTGCATACTCATTACACCTCTAAAATGATCAGAGGACACATCGTGGGCTGGATGATTTCACTATCGGCAAGCAGACCTAAGGAAGGTTGTCCACTCAATGTTACTTTCTATCCTTTGTTTTCCTAGAAGCTAGGTTTTATGGACCAGGAGTCTGATATAGTGATGCATGACAGAGTTATTTTGCGTTTAAAAACAAACTTAGTATTTTACCAAAAGTAATCCACTTCATCTTTTATTTAAAAAAAAAGATTTTAAGTCCCCAGTGGAGTCGCCAACTGTAAGGCCTCACCCGAGCACCGGTCCGATCCGCCGAGAAATCGAAATGCTCTTTGGGAGAAACTCCATGATTGGAACTCGCTGTGAGTTCAAAAAATTGATTTTTGTGATTTTTAAGTTGTGAAAGTGAGTTGCCACTTTAATTTAATTGTTTTAATTGGGAAAATTAAAAAAAAACTCAAAATAATTGACTCCATAAAATATTTGATTTATCCCAATAGAAAATGCACTAATCCGCAAGTGACCAAAAAGGGCTCGAGGATCAGGTTTTAGTAATTACACAATTGAGAAAAATATAATTTTCTTTTTAGTTTGGCTAAAAGTGCAAAATAACTCTTAAAAAAGGATTTTCATGTATGTATGGACAAGAATATAATGATGCATGAAATAGATATACATGATAAGAAGCAATGATAGTCATTGATAAATAAGCAAAATAAATCCTACTTAATTATTACAAAATCAAAATGAATAAAATAAGAGGATCTTTCCTCTAGCCCTTATGGGTACTACGAAAAGCATACATTCCTCAAAATGAAAGTACAAATTTGGAAATAAATAACAAATATAAAAGGGAAAATGTTATCAAAAATGATTTTGGGGTTGAAGGCTTTTCAGACTGGCGGCCTGCGTATCCTATTGAATAGGAATCAAACCCCACGTAGTTCTTCCTTCTTGCAAAGGAGGGGCTTTGGAAAAAGTGTTGGTTTGTTTATTAATTTAATTCTGATTCTTAAATTAATAAATTTTCAGATCTTTTATGTTTAGACCTAAAGATAATTCTAGATCTGAGTTTAGAATTTTGAGAATGGAAAGGAGATTATACCTTTGTTTTTCTTGTCTTTCAGATGAATGGAATAAGCCTAGCTCCAGATCTCAACTCCACCTTGGATTCGAAACCCTTAGAATCTTGGAATTTTAACAACAAAAGATTAGTGAAATGGCGTAATGAATGTAAATTGAAATTGAAATTGGAACAATAGCTCTTTTGCATCAAATTTCAAACAGAACTTAAAAGCAACAAGTATATCAGTATCAAAGAGTTTATGCCTTGGAATTCCCCCTAAATGAGCTGGAAGGAGGCTCTGTTTATAGAGCTGCTAAGGATTCACCAGCGGTATGGACGGTGGCACCGAAAGCTCACCGGCGGCACATGCAGCACTGATGTCTCGCTGGACGTCCAACGTGCCGCCCATGCCACCAGCATGCATTTCATGCCGCTTATGAGGTGGCACGGCCGGCATGCTACCCAAAAAGGCGGCATTCCTCTCGTGCACTGATCGGCTAGTTTAACCTGTTTCCTGTGTTTTCATTTGTTTCTAGTCCATTTCAGTTTTGATTTAAGCTTGGTTTAATTCTATGGGTTCGTAACTGAAAGACGGTTGGCTGGAGGTGAAAGATTCAAGAAATTTATTTTTCAATGGGGCACTGCCCCGCACCCCACAAGGGGTGCTGCTCCCTTAACCCTTGCCTGCTAACCGGCTAGTAGGACTGGCGTATGCGTAGCACACTATTCTTAGTAGGTGTCAAGTTATAACCGAATCATAAGGGTGCAATTTTGAGTGTTCACAATGATGTGCCAATTATTGCTATAGAAAGCAATTTCACGCAGCCAGAACCACTGAAAGGGGAGAGTAGGGAACCTTCCAAGGTGAAGAGGGGAAAAGGGAGGCCTAGAAAGGAGAAGTGAGGAGCTGTCTTGACCTAGTTCAGATTACACTAGCATGATCTCTACTAAATAATTATAATTCTAGCCTAGGCATGTTATCTATCTTTCTTATATGAGCCATTGGCTATCTTTCATGTTTCTTGTTTTCTTTTCACTAGGTTTTATCTTAATGAATTTTTTATGTTTATACATAATTTCCATGGCTCTATTTTTGTCTGTCAGTTGTTTATTTTATCTTTATTTAACATAAATATAATATAAAAAAAGGGAAAAAATTGGAGGGCACGGCTGAAACATCAGCCGTGCCTTTAGGCGCATGATAAGAAAACTTAATATCTTTTTGGCAGTAGTATGGCACGGCTAAAACCTCAACCATGCCTCGAGCCTTGTGATAAGGGAATTATTTATTTCTTTGGAAAAAGCAGCACACGGCTGGGACCATGGTTGAGCCTCCAGCCGTGTGATAAGGTGATTTAAATTTTCTTTGGCAGAACCATCACACGACTGGGACCACGACTGATCCTTAAGTTGTGTGATGCCCTAAAGAGTCTTTGTCGTGACCATGGGTGGATCCCCAACTGTGGGGTCATCCGTGGGCATAGTAAATAAAAGAAAAAGACAGTTCACGCAATCCCCAAACATTTAAATTTTCAATTTCTCTCTTTTCTCTTTTCTTTCCCTCATTTCTCCCATACTTGAATCACACACCCCATCCTTTTCCCACCAATTCTCACACTCAAGACAGCATTCCTCAAGTAATTTCACCCTCACACACTCTCTCTCTTTGAATTTTCCACCACAGGTATGGATTATTTTGCTTGATCTTTAATTTTTGACTCATTTTCTTATTTTAAATCCATTTCTTCTTGTGTTTTTATTGAGATTCATGATTGCTGGTAGAAATTTTGATTCTATGGATTTAGGTTGTGCCAAAATACATTGCATTTCATTTCTAGTGAGAGAAAGATGTGGATTTGGGCAATGAGGGTGTTTTGGGTTGCTCTTTGTTGGCTATTCCTAATTTCTTGACTCTCTATTGCTTAAATTGCCCTGGTTTTTATTGCCTGAATTGGTCAAATTATAGTTTGCTTGACTCTTGGCAACAACTAGTTAATTTTTATTTTTGGGCATCAATTGCTTCTGACGTTATAATGCCAAAATTCTAATGATGATATTTCCCTTTTTTTTTTTTTTTGCTGTTTTGGGTTGGCTTGTGTTGTTTTGCAGCTATGGGACCTAGGAAATCATCCGCCAAAGCAACCAAATTGCCCACCAAATGGGCTAGAAGGGAAGGCAATTCCCGCAATCCCCCACCAGCAGTAGCCTCTACAGTTTCTTTCATTCAAAACCATGTGTGTGTCCAATTAGCCAACTTGGAATCTCATGCCTGCTTTGAGTAATTGACCAATAAGGACTTCAAGCCTACCCACCAAATTGACTGGGGTTTTATGCAACAAATTGGCATAGATGAGGAGCTTCGGAGATGGAAATCATAGCCAGCCTGGAAGGGTTTTTTTACAATAGCTGAACCAGCTTATTGGGAGTTGACACTGGAGTTTTACTATACCCTTTAAGTTGATTTGAAGGTGGCATCAATTCGAAAGAAGATGCTGCGGTTTAGGCTAGGTACCAAGCATTATGAGATGAGCATCAATGATTTAGCCATAGTGATGGGGTTGTATATAGAGGCGAAGCTGCGTACTGATGTTTATCATAAGACTTCTATGGGTTTTCCAGATGACTATGTCCCTAATTAGGTGTGGGACAAATTTTCTCTGATGGGAAAGAGATTTAATGCCTCGGTCTCTAAGGCATCCCAATTCACCTCTTTTAATCTGCAAGTTCTTCATTTTCTTTTGACGAAGACCATTTTCGATAGACGAGACAGTGGCGGGGCTGTGACTAGATAGGAGCTCTTTTATTTGATGTGTATGCATAAGGACAAGCGGTGCAATGTGGCATATTCTCTCATGCGATTTTTTTATGATCAGTGCAAGAGAGGCAAGTCTGGTGCATTGATTGGAGGGATGTATATCACCAAACTCGCTCAGAGTTTGGGTGTCGTTGATGGTTTACCTCCGATGACACTTGATGGCATGCCTAAGCTGATTGGGTACACCACATTGCTGTAAATGGACAAGATGAAGAGCTTCACGCCTGCCTTTCCCCCTCCACCAGATCCTATAGCTCCTGAGCCAGCCTCTATTCCTGCTACTGACCTTACTACTTAGCCTCCTGCTGATGCTGCTGCTACTAGTACTTCAGCTACCATAGGGCCTTCTTTTTTCTCAGTCGTACCCCCTTTCTCTAGCCCAACCCCATTCGGAGATTGGATATCATATATGGGGCAGGATGATGCGGATGATAAGAAGCCCGCTGATTTTGAGAGACAGATCTATCGGTTGGAGAGGACCATCACCGGTCTTCAAGTTCAGGAGAATCAACTCCTCACCAACCAGCATCAGATCCTGACCATGTTGCAATAGCAGCAACAGGCCCTTAAGTTTGAGGCGCAGAGCCGAGCATAGCTTCAGCAGTCCATGCTCAATTATTGGGGTACTCAGGAGTATGTGCCTCCTATCCCTGCACCGTAGCCACGATAGACACAACCTCTAGTTCAGGTTGAACCCGATGATGGCGAGGGGAGTGACAACTCTAATGTCGCCATGGATGACTGACCCTTCCCTTTTCATTTTTCTCTTTCTTTTATTTCTTTTATTCTTTTTATATTTTTCACTTTGGATTACTATACTTATGCTGATTGGGCTTATTTTATTTTATTTTATTTCTCTTTTTATGTTTTATTTTTATTTCTTTTTCTTTTTCTTTCTTAGCCTAATGTGGGTCTGTAGAGCAAATAATGACATGGCATGGACTTTGGAGCAGACTGACATGGAAATTCAATGACAGGGTAGTTTTTCTATTTCTTTCTTCTTCCCTTTACGTGTTTTTCTTTATATTCATTTTCAAATACATTTGGGACAATGTGTTATTTAAGTATGGGGGAGGGATATGTATGTGCTTATTTGTTTATTCATTTATTATTTCTATCTTGTTTTGGATCAAGCGAGCTAAATTGTAATAATAGTATGAATTAGAATGATTCCCTTTTTATCTTACAATTGTTGATTATTTTTCTTTATATACGACAATCTCTCATTGATGTTTGGCTCAGTTGAATTGATCATTGGCTAAGGATTAAGTGTGGTAGTCATAATTAGGAAATTAAACTGCTGAAATCTGCATTACTGGAGTTTGAAACTTTAGTTACATTTTTTAGCATATGTTGATTCCTTTGTGACTTGAGTTAAGATTAGTGAGATGCACTTAATATCTTAGGCTCCTTGGTTATTTTTCTCAGAAAAAATATAGTAAAAAAAAAAGAAACTTAAAAAAAAAAAAGAATATATAAAAAAAAGGTGCAATAAATAGTGCACTATTTGGAGCTTTGAAAATTTTTCTCTATTCCGCCAATTTTAACTCTTCTAACCTTAGGAAAGTCGAAATTATGAATAGTGCTAGTAGCCATTTGGATTCGTGATACTAGTTGAGTAACCGGGGGTTCACATCACAAATGTTTACCTTTGCGTCAAAAGGCTAGTATGATGATTCAAACAAATCGGGCCCCCTAAAAAAAAAGTGTGCAATAAAGTTACATTTGATTGTTAAGTCAAAAGAAAAATCAAGAGAGTAGTTAGGTGCCTAAGAGAAAATCTTTCATTTCTCACTTTTGTTTGGCTTTTGTTTCTTTGGGATTGTATGCTCAATCTTTTAACTCTAGAATTTACACTTCAGGATTGTGAATTTTATCTTTGTGTATGAGGGTCTTTGATTTGTAGATCCTTTAATTTGACTACTGCATTTGAGAATTAGTTGTTGATTATGAGATTCGAGCCTTATTGATTTGGGTATTGTTAATCTTGATGTTTTATGTTGGATTTAAAGGGGTTTTCCATATTCTAAACTATTATTGTAATTTGGTTTGCTTTAAGACAAGCAAAAACTCAAGTGTGGGGGAATTTGATAAGTGTTGAAAATACTATATTTTGTCCCTTATTCTTAATGTATTTTATGTCTCCAATTGAGTTTAATCTTTTGTTTTAGTGCTTTCATAGTTTTTTTAGTTAATCCAGTGTCAAAAGATACCATGATCTGAATATGACCTAGGACAGTGAATGATCCAAGCCAAAATGTTGATTTTTTGGAGAAATATGGGTTGCCACGGGTTGAACCACAGCTGGTATTCTAGCCGTGTGGTAAGAGCAAAGAGGAAAATCATCCAGTAGCCTCCCACGGGTAGAGGAATGGCTGGGGTCTCACCTGTGGGAAGTTATGTTTTCTTTGATTCACATTGCCATGGCTGGAACTCTAGTCGTGGGTTTAGTGGTGCACGTTAGAAAATTCAAAACTATAAAATCAGATCTGACAACATTTTAGAGGGGAGAACAGAGCACATCAGTGAGAAAATAAGAAAAAAAAGAAGACATCAAAGATCAAAGATCAAAGAATAGGATTTCTTGGCACTTAATTCAAAAATTGTTTGAGAATTCTTATTTCTTTAATTCTTTCTTTGGTTTCAATGTGTGATATGAACTAATTCTTTCCAATTCGGGTAGTGATGAACCCTAGAACCTTTTGTATAGATTGAATTACTTCTTATTCAATTAAATCATTCTTTGAGTTGTTTTATCCTTATGAATATTATTATTTAAATTCCAATTAATAATTACATGCTTATTAGTTGGGGATTGTTTTCATATAATTGATTAGAGATAACTTTATGTGAATGGATCACTCATAGAGATTAAGGGTTGATTAGGGCACTAGAGATAGGCTTACAAGACTTCTTTTGTGGATAGTTTCTTGAATCTAAAGCATGACCTAATTGAGTTTGCTTGAGAAGAGATTCCTTGCATTCCTTTTGGGAAATAGGGATTTAATTGCTTGAGAGAGATTTTTATCTAATTTAGTGAAACGCTAATTCAATTTATGGAATAAATTTAATTGATGTGTAGTTCATGATATACAATTAGGGGGTAGGGGGATTCAATACCTAAATGGGCTTTTATTTCTGATTTTATCTCCTTTTTCCTTCTCGTTATTTTACTTAATTTATATTCTAATTTAGTTTGAATATAATTATAATCATTTTCATCAACACCAATTTGATTCACTAAACATTAGCAACATTTTGAGCTAGTACTTACCTAAAGTCTCTAGTGGAACAATAACTCATTCACTACTATATTACTTGTGAGATCTGTACACTTGCAGAGTAGGCATCAAATAGTGAAACAAAAAAATATATATCCTAAGTTAATCATCACAAGCTCGGCAACTAATACAAGCAACCTTGATGTAAGAGCTAAGAGAGATAATCCTACTTAGCTTAATGCATACACAAAATTAAGATAAAAGCACTTATTATTTAAATAAGCTATCTACCTGGAACCAATGAGACTAAAGATAAAAGATAAAATTAGAAAATCAAATAGCTCTAAGGTCTTAAGAATTCACTAAATCTTTTAACTAAAACTCACTCTTTAAATAAGTACATGCTTCTTTGAATTCACTATGAATCCTAATGATATTTTGATCATCAGTATATTTTATGATAACAACTTAACTATTTTGTAATCTTTTTATGATTACATATAAACATAGTGTATCATTCATTTATATTTCTTTCAATAAGCATTCACTCAAATGATTACACCACATACGTCCATATTGTTTTAATCTATACAAGGACCTTTGCAATTTGATGGAACACATGTTGAGTGTTCAATGTGTATTCATTTATGGTATCTATAGTCCCTTTGGGACTCTTATATAAATATCATTTTCCAAGTTTCCATATAGGTAAGTTATTATGACATCCATAAGCTGCATATTAAGCTTTTCTTTAACTACTATACTGATAAGGTAATGGAACGTGATTATATCCATAATAAGAAAATAAACTTTCTCATAATCAATATAATCTCTACAAAATATTCTAAGCAACTAACCTCACTTTACATCTTACCACCTCACTTAGTATTTCAAACAAACCCCTATTTGTACCCAATTGATTTCAGATTTTAGGGAGTTTGCATAACATGTTTGAGTATCATGCATTTAGAAAGCAAGTTTAGCTCGGCGTAAATTGCCTCTTTCTATAATGGTTAATCATGTCTATGTTAACATTTAGTTATATTTATAGGTTTTGGATACAAATTATCTCTTAAAATAGCAAGAGCTACTAAAGAGGCAAATTCATCATTGCAATGAATGAATTTCTATCAAATATTTCTCTTATATTCACAAAATTAATAGATATCTTATAATTTTCATTCATCTCATCAACTCCATGAGCCATATTTAGAGAATCTAATTATTCCATTGTCTTAATCTATGTGTCATCATTAGCTATAACTATTTGAATGAGCTCTTCTTTTTCAATAGGCTTCTCTTCAAGAGATTTTTTTAGTGATAATGCTTTTTCTTTTCCTCAAATTTTTATCTTTAGCTCCAATTGGCCAACCATGCTTCTAGAGTATGTCAAGATTGATTATTTTTTATTTTTAATAGGAACCTTTACCCTTGCTGAGTATTAGCAGTTGGAATATGAGACATGTGATTCTTTTGGTATCTGTAAATGCATATAGTAGTTGAGTTGCAATTTATTGCAACTGTATTATTTTCTAAACTTTTAATTCACTTTGACTTGTACATGGATCAAAATTGTCTAAACAATCTTCCTTCTAAGAAATTTCATGATATTCTTTAGCACTAACATGTGCTTTTCCTCCCTTAATATTAGGAAATATACCTCATCAAACTGATAGTCAATAATGTGTGTGGTTAATAAATCACTAGTTAAAGGCTCCATATACTTAAAAATTGATGGAGACTCAAAATTAAGGGAGACTTATGACTAACATAAATTACAAATTCCTCCATGGACCCATTTTTGCATGTTGATATGGTGCTATTGTATATACACAGCACAACCAAAAACTTATAGATGACAAATATTAAGCTCACATTTATGTATAAGTTCAAGGAAGAGTGTGTATGGTATGCAGATGGCCAAATTCGAATATGTGATGCTTCATGCATAACAATATGTTGCGAATAGTAAAACACAATTATGAATTTAAAATCAAAGGCCTAGTGATAAATTTCATGCATTCAATAAATTCACTAAACAATTTTTGGTCTACATCTAGGCCATAAGATGCTTAACATCTATCCAGCCATAAGATGCTTAACATCTATCCCAATTACCATGCAATAATCATTAAATGATTGGAATGTAAATCCACTAGTATTATCAAGTCTAATGGACCTAATTAGGTAATTTGGGAACCGTGCTCTTAATGTGATAATTTGACTAAACAATTTAGTGAAAGGTAGTGACACTCCACATCTTTAGAGATGTGATGGTCCTAGGGCATAGGAAGACGTGAAGTCACCTAAACCTATAAAAGCATGTACAATTCTAATCTTAATATCTATCAAACAAATTCTCAAAATCAAAAGATGGTTGAATCATATACCAAACATATACCCAAAATATACCATTTAGATACCAATTTGATACCATTGACAATCACATATACTAAAAATATACCTAACATATACCATTTATATATACCTATCATATACCATATGTACACCAATCATTTACCATTATTCTCATCACTATTGGCAAGTTCACATTATAATTATAGGTCATTTAATTAGTTCTGTAAATCTTTACAACATATATCTATGGAGATCTATGAATAATAAGGACCTTAATATGTTTTTACTTTATAAGGATCTCTAAGTATCTTACAAATGCTAACCTAACTAGTCTTAAGTGAAGGAAGATGCTTGAGGTAGCCTTGCCGAGTCTTCTACTACTTGAAAATAATATATTATAAGTGTGTGAGATAAACTCAATGAGTACACATTAACTAGAAAATAAACTATAGGTGAATATTTAAACATAATAATAATAACAATAATAAGATCCATTAAGGTACTCAATGATAATGAAGTCAGAACACATGAGCGAGACTCTAATACCCAAGTATTTCATAACTCATTCTAGTTATAATGATGCTAAAAAGACTAGATATTTGAATTTTAGCATAGGATAAAAATGAAAGGGAATCAATTATGAACCTTGTGATACTATTTGAATTGTTTGCCCAGTATATGATCTTATTATGACTAATTATACTCTAATGAATTAAGTAGAGTTCATATGGTAGCTAATGAGGTGTGTAAAGATGTTAGAGGACACAAATTTGGAAGAAAGTTAAAAAGGAAAGTTTCTATTGTTGATGGACTATGGGCTTGTTGATGGGCTATAGGCTTGTTATTGGGCCTTGGGTCATCAAAGGCCCAAACCCAACAATAGTGGGCCAGCCTATGGGCCCATAATTGGTGTAACCTCAAGTTCATATGTTAAAATAGTTAGCCTAATTAGAGTAGGTAGTCAATACCAAACAAAATATGTTATAGAGAAAGAGTTACAAAATTTGACCAACTAGCCACAAAAATTGACCAAAGTCAAAATCCTAAACCAAGTTAAACTCTCTCCTTCTCTACACATGAGTTTAGGTTCACTTTGAGCACTCCAACACCATATGATTATCATCACCATTATAGAGAGAATCCTAGCCATCCAACTTGATCAAATCTTAGCCATTCATTAAGATTAAATCTTAACCATTAGACTTAACTTGATCAAATCCTTACTATCCAACCCAATATATATATAAGCAAAATTATGTCGAGAAATAACATTTAGCCTATCTCTACACCAAAATCTCACACAAAGGAAAGAAATTCTCTTTACACCAATTACAATAAGAACTTTAGCAAATAAAAGCTAACCAAGGTGAGAAACTATGTTCACCTTCTCTTTTCTATATTCTAAGGTTAATTTTGGTATTTTAGTTGTATAAAATCCCTTCTACACCATAAGAAAATTTGGCCAACCTAGAGTAATTATGCATAAGATATGGTTTTGGATGATCTTAGATGAAGAAAAATAATTTAGAAGTGTTAAATTGAATTTTGGGAACTTGATTCAAAACTTAGAAACCTTAAAGGCATAAACATAGTTAAAAGAGAAACTTGGTGTTCTAACAATAGATTGTGATAAGTAAGTGATCATATATGTTATGTAAATTTCGTATTCCTATAATAAATTTGAAGATTTGATGAGGAATTATAAGTTTTCTCCAAATTTGACATAAGTGGGACAATTTAGGGTTCATGTGAATAAAAGTAAATTAACTCAAATTAATTAGTGGAAATTGATTGTATAAGTGTTAATTTGATGAATATATAGTTAATTTGAGGTTTAAAAGTGAAATTGATAGTTTTCCCCAAATTCCAGGGTTTATGGAACAATTTGGGAATTTTGAGATTTAGGCTTGGAATTACGAAATTGATGAGGAACCTAGCTTAGAAATTATTAAAAATAAGAATAGATATAAATATGTATATGATACAATTGATACATCTCTATTGGAAGTTGAAGTAATAAAATAAGTAAAAGACATAACTAGTAATACCATTAGTTGCAAATTGATGTAATTGAAATGTTATGGGTGTAGAACTTTGAGGCAAGGGCAAAGAAATTGCTCAAGACCATGAAGAACAATAAACTAATCAAAGAATGACCAAACAATAAGAGCAAAGGAGTTAAGGTGAGTACTTAATAATATGATGTAACTATGCCTTTTCTTGCCACCATTGTTAGAATTGCGATTCCTTGACATGTACTTGAAATGACATTTGATATATGGTTGCCTATTGATTGTTGAACCCTTTAGAAATCCATATCTTCCTTATATGATATTGACCATAATGAGCCTTTTGTCTTACTCCTATGTTATGCTTAATGATAAGAATGATTAATATGTTAAACTATCTTTTGTTGATTTCCTGTTGTGGACCTTGGATATGTTTTCATTAATACCCATGAATAAGTAGAAAATCTCCCTGATGTGAGGAATTATATTAGACCTTGTGCACTTGGTATAACCCCATGGGTAGGGCAAGAGTACCCAATCTCTATTAGAGGGGTGCCTAACCACAAGACTTGATAAATTTTGCGTAATGTGATGCATATGAATGAGCAAGGTTTAGATCACCACTCTAATATTTATGTGTGGGAAGCTTTCCTCTTCCAAGACATTATTATTTCTGCTAAAATGCATTTAAAATTCTAATATGACCAATTTGGATTAACATCACTCTATTGTTACCTTAAATCAATCCAAGTGATGACCTTTACATTGCCTTTATGTTATGTTATATTATTATGTACTTACTGACCTTGTCGCATCCTATAGTTGTTTATAATTTTCTAAGTCAGGGTGATTTGTTAGCAAGGTAAACTCCAAGCTACACTTCTTTGCTTGGGACTTGCTAAAAGTGTTGTGTATGTATTGTATTTGTCATTTGAGGATAAACAATCTAGAGCTCCATGGTGACTAAAGGCTTAGTACTAAAGTATGTTGTGTTGGAGAATAATGTAAACAATTGATAACATTTGTTAAGTAGATGTATACTTATGATAGTAAGTAAGAATGTATGGATAGTATTGTAAGGCCTCACCCAAGCACCGGCTCAATCAGCTAGAGGGAATCGAGATGTTCATTCGGGTTTAGACTCATGATAGAACCCTTGGGTTCGGATTGGTTGATTTTGAAAATAATTTTAAGAGTTATCATCTTAATTTTATTTAGTTGGAAAAATATTAAGGAAAAACCCAAATTAACTCCAATTCATTAATTTTTAATTAATTTGCACAAGGATAAAAATCACTAGTCTTTGAACCAAGTTTAGTTTACGGACTAGGTTTTTAGTTTTAAATAATCTAAATTTGGTTTTTAAGTTAATTTGACTTAAAAAATAAATTTCAAGGATGACAAATATTATATAACAATTATAACATCATGATTAATGTATGAGCATGGTATGACCGCAATGAGAAAATTAAAATGAAACATCCACAAATTAAATTAATTAAAAAGGAGAAATGAGATTGATTGGAAATTTGAAGTTTGGATTTAGATTCTAAATGTGCCTACGTAACCCCATTGAATGGGGATCAAAACCCATGTACTTCATTCTACGATTAAGTGGAGGGGTTTAGGGGTTGATCAGATTGATTGATTTGATTTGGGTTTGAGAGGAAAAGATTGATACCTTTGATTTTGGAGGATGGAGAGTTTTACTAAACCGAAGCTACATTTTATCAGGACTGAATGATTGGATTGATTGGAAGATTAATTAATTATTTAAAATGATTAATTAACTAATTAATATGATGAAAATGATGGATGGATTAATTAATTAAAAAGATTAATTAATTAATTTGGAGAAAGGGTGGATTAAGGAAAATGATTAATTTGATTTTGAAAAGTGATTAATTAATTAATTAAAAAGATTATTAATTAATTAATTGAGTGATTAATTAAAAAATTTTTAGTTAATTAAAAAGATTAATTAACTTGGTTAGGGTGAGATAATTAATTAATTAATTAGAGAGTGATTAGAGGGAGAAGAATAGAGGAATTTAAGGATAGCCATCTACTCAAATTTAAGGCGTGTGGGAAATGGGAGAATGGAGGGGTGTATTTACAGGAAAAGTGGGTGAAGGTAGTTTAGGAATTGAAAAAGTGAAAAGACAATAAGGTGTAGGGCTGGAAAGGGCTGAAAATTGGGTTAGATGGGTATTTTGGATATTTTTTCACCCAAAAGGGGGACCACCAGCACTAAAGGGTTGCAGCAAGCAGCAAGTTGGACCTGCAATGCCACACATACCTAGTGCAGTGCCGCAGGGCTAACATGGTAACTTCTTCTTCTTCTTCTTCTTCTTCTTTTAAAGATTGGTTGGTATGGAGTTTAGGAATTTTGGATGTCTGATAACAATGTAATTTAAGGCTAAAAAATTTTCTTTTGGGGACGCTGCCCTTGACCCCTCACCTGCTAACCAACTAGCAAGACCATCGTAATGGCTCCACGTAGTGTGTTAAACTTAGTAGGTACTAAGGCTAAGGTTGGATGAGGAGGATGCAAAATTGAGGGTTCATAGTTGTCCCCTCATCAATATTGTCTTGTTTGTAAGGCAATTCTGATGACGGTGAACCC
Source organism: Reutealis trisperma (assembly GCA_947687605.1). Lineage (NCBI taxonomy): Eukaryota > Viridiplantae > Streptophyta > Magnoliopsida > Malpighiales > Euphorbiaceae > Reutealis > Reutealis trisperma. The sequence goes on along the minus strand of CANTUT010001059.1, from coordinate 61,034 downwards.
AAGAGAAAGGGTGGTACAAGGAACCAAAGTGATGTCTAGATCAGTACTTGGACATGTTTGGGTGAAAGACATGGTTGAAAAAGGAAAATGGTAAAAAGAACCAAAGGGATGTTTAAGCAATTGTTCTTAAACATTTATGGGTGGAAAATGTGGTTGATAAATGGAAGCAAGAAAATTAACCAAAAGGATATCTAAGCTAGTGGCTAGATATTTTTGGGTGAATTGATGGATTTGAGCCAAAGATCTGGAAAGTGGAACCATATAGACGTCTAAATGATTGTTTCTAGACATTTATGGGTGAAATTATGGATTTGATAAAAAAGATGGGAAAAGGACCACATGGATGTCTAAGTGACTATTTTTAGACTTTTATAGGTGAAGCTAATGGATTTGGATAAAAAGAGATAGAGAAAGGAACCACATGGATGTCTAAGTGATAGTTTCTAGACATATATGAGTGAAATTGATGGATTTGGATAAAATAGATGAAAAAAAGAACCATATGGATGTCTAGGTGACTATTTCTAGACACTTATGGGTAGAAGAGAATTTTAGACAAGGTAATTTAGTGAAAAGAGAGCTTTGACCTATGACAAGTCAGCTCGAGAGATTCTAACAAAAGATTTTGGTAAAGGGAGAGCCTCAGCATATAGTAAGTTAGCTTAAGATATTTTGAAAAGATTTCGATAGGAGGAAAGCCTCAGCCTATGGTGAGTAAGCTCGACAGATCTTGAAAATGTTTTGATAAAGGAAGAGCCTTGGCTTATAGTGAGTCAGCTTAAGAGATTCTGAAAAGATTTTGATAGGAGGAGAGCCTTGGCCTATAGCGAGTTGGCTCGATAGTTTCTAAAAATATTTTAGCAAAGGAAAAGTCTCGATTTATGGTTAGTTAGCTCAAAAGATTTTGACAAGATTTTGATATTAGAAAGGACTAAAATAAAGCCCTTAACATAACCAAATATAATAGCCCATGAAAGTGTATAAAAAGTTAAATGAAAAACTTTAAAGCCTCTGAAATAGCTTTAAACAATCAAATTTGGGTCCAAAAGTGGGCAGTGTTAGGTACACCCCAATGCAATTATAGATCTCTGAATGAGCTTCAATTTGATATCTTATAGGCCCCGTAACTCATCCGTAGCTGAGAGTTACGGTTTCCTGAAGTTAGATTGCATGGAAGACTTATTCTTCTATTGGTTAGACTGTCGTGGTTGCGAATGAGGTCATGAAATGCACTATATCTTGAGGTCCAAATATAGTGTCACGAAGCTTAATGTGTCATAACTGAGTCAAGATACAAAATATGATAAGTTAAAGCCCTAAAAACTCAGATAAAATTCAATATCTATTCAAAAGTAGTGCAGCGCTGGGAGTGATCAGATTGGCATCGCGTTAACTTTCTTTAGGTTGGGCATCCTGTGGCATGCATTGGGAGTATGCTACAAGTGCTGGGGCGATGTAGGCTATAGGAAGAACTCAGCTGCAGGGTACTGAGGCTTGTTGCAAGGCGCTACTAAGGCATGTCTGCATGTGGCTTTTGATTGAGCACATTGGAAGGTCACTGAGATGAAGCTAAACCAAGTTGCATCCTGCTGCAGGGCACTGGGGCTCACTGTGGGGTGCTGCAGCCTGAGTTGCTATGCCGCCATGTGATGATATCTCTCCTGCCATGCATCTTCCCATGGAATTTTCCATCCAAACTTCTATTTTCAAGCCTAATTCCTATAAAATAAGACTAAACCTTCCTCAAACCTAAAAAGAAGGAAGTGATTAATCATATATGTGCTAAGGTGAATTGTAAGAAAAGTGATTAGATATACGTAATACAAAAGTTCTTAAAATCATTAAGGGAATACAGTTGTAAGGTCAATAAAGGACCAAAGTAGTATATGATTGATATTAGATCATCCTACAAGAAAGGAGTATGAAAGGTATATATGATTAAGAGATAGTCTTTAAAAAAATGTAAAGAAGTAAGGATGGTTTGACTTAAAAAGGATAAGTCTAAGCTAAGAACGAATTGGTGTAAAAACATAGATTGATTGTGAACAGAATACCCTGTAGTGAGAATGAGTTCACCATGGGAGATATATCTGTAAAATAAGAAAGGTGTGAAATTAAAGGATCATATGTTAAACAGAAAAAAACTTGAATGGAGTCAAACAAAGTAATTGAGATATGGAAAGGTAAAAAGAGTGAATGATAAGACAAAAAGTATATTAGGAAATACTAGAATATACGAAGTATAAAATTAAAACAAACTAAAGGTAACAAAAGTTATGACAAGAAAAGAGCTTATGAAGTCGACTGATAGACAAATCCCATCCAAGAGAAGTATTTTATGATGAAATTGAATTAATAATGAGATAGAATTGAATAAGTTAAGATAATACCGTAAGAAATGGTAAGCTATGAAAGAAATTCAATGAAGCAAAGGTGAGATAGATTGAATTTTAAGATAGAAAATTATAAAGCAAAGGAAATTATAAGTGTCAAAGAGAATGTAATATAAAGAATAAAATAATATGGATAAAGGACTTTATTGATAGGGATAAGATTATAGAAGGGTAACTATAGAAAGGTTATAGAGACAAGTGAATGATAGAAAAGTATAATTCAAGTAGAATGAATACTTGTATATAGAAAGAAAGATTAACCAATAAGGTGTTGCAATTGGGAATAGTCCTAGTGAATTATTATTCGATGCAATATAGTCTATTGGATACAATGATGTTATTAATATTGAATAAAAATATGAAGTGTACATGTTTACAAGTGATACAAAATTTAAATAGTATGAGAGATATATGAGTATAAGAAAATAGTATTGATGGAATCTTATCGAGAATGGTGTATGTACTAAATGAGTTAGACCTAGAAATAAAGAAAATATGAAATTGTTAAGAAATGAGTGATTTGATGTAAAGTATATAAAGAGATATGTAATATGCCATGTGAAGCTTGTAAGAAGAATACGATTTGTAAAAATATAATTGTTATATTAAAGCTATAATTATCATCCTAGTGAGGAACACTAGGAAATGGAAAAATTTCCCCTATAGTGAGAGGATGACTTAAAATGTTAATGTAAATGTTAAGTTCTACTATAATAAATAAATGGTATCTACCTAATAGGGACAAAGCCCCTTAATAGGAAAGTAAAAGAGATCCACCATTAGGTATGGATATCCATACATGAGAAGAATCTATTAGACAAGAACTAAGGTGATAAAACAAAATGGTCAAGGAAACAGACACCCTTTTTATAATGATATAGTGGCAATTTTAATGTTTGAAAAGGAAAAGAAGCTCACTCAGTCTGTGTACTTATTGACATATTGGGATAGATTAAACAAATAAGAATTACTTGATAAGAAGTTCAATATCTAAAGGAATTACTAGTGGAATATGATTTTTGTTTAAAGATTTATAAAGGCAAGAACACAGTACGATCATGGATATCTCAATAGATACCCCTTTAATGTAACTTAAGAAGTGACAAGATAAGATTGATGGTACTAGTTTTCTAAGGCTTATTCTTAGAAATAAAAAGAAGGATGTATTCTAATGCAAAACATGAAAAGTACTTAAAGGTAATTATAGTTTAATAAGGCTTGAAGTTATATAATATGAAGAAGAAGAATTGGTTGAAATAAGAACGTAGATATGAGCAAAGGAAAATTGACACAAGTCTACTAATTGATATGTTCAAATTTATTAAAAAATGGAACGTGAAAGGAGAATAAGAAATGTCATCTAAGTTTTTCATAGAGCATAGAGGGGCCATATATTGGAATAATAGAAAGTGAGATTCAAATAACTATGTTAGAATATACTAAGAGATCATAACTATGGAATGAAATTGTATTTCTTTATTATACTTATTGAAACATAAGTTGAGAACTAGAAAGGAAGAGGAATAATAACTTGATAATAAAATTGAAGAAACAAGTCAAGAAGAAATAAATGGATGAGTATGAATATCAATAAGAGTCAACATTGGAGTGCATGACATGTACAATGATTAAGTTTGATTAGATACACTCTAAGAAGAATTTGAGAATTTAAAAAGAGTATACATGCTTTTTGAATTCAACAAGAAGATCATACTAAGGGAATAAATGAATTTTCTTTATGATTAAGTTATAGGATACAAAGAATCAAAAAGGAGTTGGATTAGAATACCAATGTAATTACATGAGATTTATTATGAAAAATTTACTAACTAAAGTGAAATGACAAAGAGTACAGTGTAAGATGGTTACTTTATAGTTGATATCTCATCACTAAAGTGCTTTAGTGATAAGACAATCTTTAAAGTCAAAGAAGCTTTGGAATTTTTAAATAGATGCATCAATACCATTTGTAAAATGTTTAGTACAAATTTATCTTACTTCATTGTGCAAGTGTATAGACTCCTCCATATGATAATGCGCAACAAGATTTAATATTGAAAAGTTAGAAATAACTGGCCAACAAAGGATTATGATCAAAGAGAGATGAAACGTAATTATTGTTAAAGCACTTTATGAAATGTTGAAGGGTATAAGTGAGATACAAGACTCGAGGAACTAGAAGCTTGATGAGAATTAGGAAAAAGTGAAAAGGAATGAAGTTCTAATTTTGAAGCAAAGGATAATACTTGTAAGTATAAAAATAATATAGATAAGTTGTGCATACCAGGAAATGACTATATATCTGACTATATAAGAGGATGAAGACAAGTATATAAGTTCATAAGTGTGCATATAAGTACATATATAGAAGCAAGTATGAAAATGACTAGAATATGGAACTTTGACATAGTTGAGATAATTAATAATGATATAGAATATGATAATATTTATATGCTGAATTGAGATTCTATAGAATTATAAAGCTTTAGTCTGAAATTACTGAATTGGTATAGGAGATAGGATACATAAGTTAATAAAGAATTTAAGGTGAGATTTATTATGTCTCTGATGAATACATAATTAAGTACATACTATATGTTATTATATGTTCAAAGGATATAAAGAAATGATCCTAACATATATGCAACAAAAGATAAATTAATTGAAAATTTGGTTTGATAAGGTAAATAACCAATTTCTTGTAGATATATGTGATTAAGAACTAATTCAATGTAGACGAATCCTTCGATAGTAAGTGAGAAGAGAATAAATGAAAATAATTTGTTTAGAATATTAATATTGATAAATTATAATGAATATTAAGGGTGACCATAATCATCATATATGGAATTGCAACATCTCATGTTACTCTTCTAGAGACTTACAAAGAAATGATGGGATCTCTATATAGTGTTTTAAGAATTTTTAAATTATGATGAGTTATTATGAAGAAATAGATTTATAGTACTCAAAATGAGAAAGGAGATATTATATGTTTGATGGGTTAGAAAACTGATAAAACACTGATTTCATAATAGACTTGATGATACAAGAATTATTATTAAAAGGCTCATTAGAGAAAGATAGCTAGGAAATAATTGAAAATCCTTTGAGATAATAAATGTATCTAAGAAGACAGCTAAAACAAATAGCCTAAGTATTGTCAACTGCTTTATAAACTAAAAGCATCTGTTTTGAAAATTCGAGGATAAATTTTCTAAAAAGGGGTAGAATGTAATACCCAAGGTTTCCCTAACTTATTAGAGTTAGCAATGGAGGCACTATAATGTCCATATCTATTATGCCATTCTAGGCCTTTCCAACATCACAGGAACCATAAGAATATAAAAAAAAAGTGATTTTAATAGATAATGTGACAATGAGTAAACAATACAATCAATTTTGATATGCACCCTTATGATAAAGTGAAAGTCAAACTAAGTTTGACTTAATATGACTATGTCAATAAATTATTTGAAATATGAATCAAAAGTGCTAGTGAATGGGTGCTCACATCTCCTAAGACATTGGGAGATGATGATAGTAATATGGGAAGTTGAATTCAATCAAAGTTACAATGGTATAATAGAGGTCAAACATTGTTTGACCCAATAAGCTTAAACTTAGTTTGACCCAATGAACTTACATGATATACATACTTGAACAATGCTATGAAAGGGCTAGTAAATGTGTATTATGATATGTATAGAATTCATCTAGCAATGACTAAAATGTGCAGTGGTATTTGAAGGTAGAATTATATACATTAAAGTGAAAGAAATGAAATGAAAAATGTATTGAGTTATCGAACTTCAAATGTGTATATATAGATTTGTTAATGGATTTTTGGACTCAAAAGCCCAAGCTCATTGAATGGCTGACCCATAAGGCCCAAAGGTGGATGAATATATACTTAACTAGAGTTAGAAATAGCTAACCAAGGTTAAGTTAGATGTTGGAAAAGCTAGTCACCATTTTTACTAAGTCAATTCCTTTTCCAACTTGAATTCTGTCACATCCCAACTTTAGAGACATGACGGTCTTAGAACATATGGAGACAAAAGGTCACCCATGCCCGTAGAATCCACTTATACTTATACAAATACTGCCTAAGATCATACCAAAACCTCTTACATTAACTTAAATAAACCCTTTTTTTTTACAAAACCTTAAGTTGCGAAAGCATGGTTAAAATATACTTTAAACATAATACATAAGGAAATAATATTTAGAATCCAATTAAAACCTCGAATGATAACATTTCAAAATAAACATCCAAAAATAAATATTCCTAGAGCATCTAAGGATAATTCTTCATAACATATTAAACTGATTATCTTGGACAAGGAATCCCTAAGCGAAGTAGAATGCTTGAGCCATCACCTTGCCTCCTCACATTTGCTCATCTGGAACCACACAAGGAAGAAGGGGTGAGATAGATGATCTCAATGAGTAAACAATAACGCTTATACAATAACACATATCCTTAAAAAGGGCTCATAGCTCACAACTTATAGTTCATGATTCATAATTTGTAATTTTAGAAAGGTTCGCAGAAATCACACTTATAACACATAACACATAGAGTGAAGGCTACTGCCATAATCACTCGAACACATAACATATAGAGTGAAGGCTATTGCCATAATCATTTAAACACATAGCCGATGATTACTCGCATCGATACGAGGATCACATAGTCGATGATTAGTCGTATCGGTATGAGAAGCACATAGCCGATGATTACTCGCATCAATACAAGGATTTCTGCATAAAAAGGGTTAAAGGTACCATAGCAAAAGCTAATGGTAATCACATATAACAATAACATTTAAGGCAATAATAACTTCTATCCCAATAATAATAGTAGTTTAACGTTTTGAATAAAAGATACAAGAATAGTATAGTTCTAGAAAGAAAATAAGTTAGGACAGTAATCACAAAGGAATTATCATTGGATAAACAAAAATGGTTTGGACCAATTGTCCTTTGGCGGCCCAAGCTTAACAAAGAAATCATAGAATTTCATTTTAGAATGGAAAGGACTTGGATTTCAAGAATGTCAAAGGGTCACATAACATGATACCACACATTTGTAACAAAACATATTGTTACTCACACTTGTAGCACAAATACAGTGTTTACTCACCTTGTGGTTCCTTCACTCCTAGTGCACGTAGCCCTTTTGAACCTCTAAAGCTCCTCAAGCTCTAACAAAATATTTAATTTAATACTTAGTATTTATTTAATCATCATGCTATCCTATCCCATAACTACCCTATGCACATATAACATTAACATACACTTAGAGTTGTACATTTAAGTGCATCCATTACTTGAACATAACATATTGACTTTAAAAGTCTTGCACACTTAGCCTTTATAAGCCCATATGAAAACACATTATAATTTATGTCAATACCTTTCTAAGGTTAACACAACATCAATATCTTAATATCAATTCACTTTAACAATCATCTTAGTGCACTTAACACTATCACATATGTCAACTTAACTAATGACCTTTCAAATGTCATGCTTAACTCTTATGACCTATTCATTCAATCAATCTCTTAATCAATTTAGGATTCTCAATTCATTATTAAGTCATCATAAAATCTATTTCCATACTTCCCTATCACATTCACATTATAATCACAACATAAGATTAATATACCTTAGGTATACCTTAAGTATACCAAAGTGCCTCTAGGCTAGTCTATAATCATTCATTTAACCAACATGCAATTTAACCATTTATCATACATATATACATGTCAATAATCAACAAAATACATCACACAAAAGTTATAAACATTGAGATAAAAATATCAATGTAGGCCGAATGCCCTATTCAAAAGTAAAACCTAAATTTTCTTATTTTTTGCTCTTTCCATCTATTATAGTAATATGTAGAAACATGATTTGAACCAAGATTTTTCATGTAATCAAAAAAAAATCATTTTAGAATATATACATGTAGGAATTGGCCCATATACACATTCATATGCATGAAAATTTCTAACTTTAAGTTTTAGGATGAAAAACCATCAGTTTTCTTATTTCCGGTACTTTCCTATCATTACAGTAATACGTAAATAGGTGGTTTAAACCATTATTTTTCATCCAAACAAAACAAATATCAGTTTAGAATCCATCTGTACACAAATGATCAGCCATATGTACAAGAAATCATAGAATTTTTGAACTTCTAAGTTCTAGCACAAAAACCTTGAATTCCTTTATTTTCTGAAACTTTTCGGTCATTACAATAATATGCAGAAATATAATTTGATCCAATATTTTTCATCAAAACACATCAAAAATTAGTGTAGAAATTAATAATATAGAAATGACTCCCTCTTGATATGGTCTATGCATAAAAATTTTCTATTTTGAGTTGTAGGATTCACCTTCGAAGAAATCACTCAGAAAGATTTATGTTTTCAGTATAGAATTAAATTTCTCTTTTAAAAAATCACTCAAACTGAATTAAATATATAATAATTAGTAAATAACCAGTTCAAAAAAATTTTCTCATAATTTAATTCATAGAAATCAGTTAAGAAATTGAAAGAGGAGAAAAACCTACGATTACGATCAAGAAATCACAAAATTGAAAGGTGTTTTCTTAATTTCAGTAGAGAGAATTGTTATGAGAGAAATTTTCTATCAAAATAAAAAAAAAAAAGTAGAGTGATGGCTACTGGAACATTAGGACTGGCCAAAATTCTCATTATATATTAGGGTTTGGGGTGTAATTTCCAAGTTTACCCTTAATGAGCTAGGGTAGGAGGGTTTTTGGGTAGTGGGCTTTTAGGTACTTGGGCTTTTTATTTAAATTAGGGGCTGATTATAAGTAATTAAAATAAAAATATTTTTCTTATTATTTTCATTAAAATTTTCCCCAAAACATTTATTTAAAAATTATTTTAAAATAATCATAAAATCATTTTATGCTTAAAATTGCCTTTATGCATGAAAATTCATTTTATTTAAAATAAATTATTTTATGCTAATGCACTTCATATAAATCATTTATTTCATAATAATAATTCATATTAGGTACATTAAAATTAATTTAGCATGCCACATACCCATAAACTACATTACACGTGAATTTTCATAAAGTCACACATTTTGTCACAATAACCCTAAATTCACACAATTTGTCACAAAAACTCCTAGGGTAGATGTGGGCTGTTATAAATTCTTACTTCACCCACACCCAAGTCTATATTCATTTTGCTCTTTCCAAGCCATATGATGATCATCATCATCATTGTAAAGAAAATCCTTGTCCTCTAACTTGATCAAATCACAGCCATCCATCAAGGTTAAATCTTAGCCATTGGATTGAGCTTGATGAAATCTCCACCATCCAACCTATTACATATATATACAAAATTTATGTTATGATAATTATGTTTCTATCTCTACACTAAAATTTCACCATGACAAAAGAAGTTTTCTCTTTACATCAATAGCAACAAGAATCTTAGCAAATCAAAGCTAACCAAGGTAAGGAATCATGTCCACCTCCTCTTATTTAAGATTTAAGGTTGATTTTTGTGTTTTAGTTGCATAAAATTCTTCTTATACCATAAGGAGAAATTTGGCCATAATAGTGAATGATGAAAGAGGTGTTCTAAATTATATTTGAATACATCTATGATTATTTTAGGTGAAGAACAATGATTTAGAAGTGTAAAAATGAACTTTAGAAACTTGGTTCAAGACTTGAACATCTTAGAGGTATAATATAGTATGAAAGGGAACTTGATGTTCTAATGCTAGAAATTAACGATTGTAGGATCCTGTAGGTTTTATGTTATTGTCACATCCCAACTTTTAAGACATGATGATCCTAGAATAAGGGGAGACATAAGGTCACCCACGCCTATAGAACCCACTCATACATATGCAAAAAAAATTGCTTAGGATCATATTGAACCTTATACGTTAACTTAATAAAACCTTTTATAAAGGAAAAACCTTAAGTTGTGGAAGCTAAAAATATACTTTATTACAATTGATAAGAAAATAATAATAAGACTCCAAGTAAATTTTCCAATATAATATCTTAGAGTAAAGTTCCCATAACAACTTCTAAAGCGTCTAAGGACTCATCATAACATGGTATTATTAAAACTTTGATAAAAGAATTTCCCAAATAGAGTAGGTAGCTTGAGTGATCACCTTGCCTTCTTATAATGCTCACTTGGAACCACACAAGGAAAAAGGAGTAAGAGAGATGATCTCAATGAGTAAACAAATATGACTTATACAATAACATATATCCCTTCAAAGATTTCATAGCTCATCGTTCAAAATTTATAATTCACAGTTCATGGCTTGCAATTTAACAAGGTTTATAGAAATCAACTTATAACTCATAACACATATAGAGTAGAGGCTGCTGCCTTGTCTGCTCGTAACATAATATAAAGTGAAAGTTGCTGCCTTGTTCACTTGTAACTTAATATAGAGTGAGGGTTGCTGCCTTATCCACTTGTAACATAATATAGAGTAAAAGCGGCTGCCTTGTCCACATAAACTCATAACATATAAAGTGAGGATTGCTGCCATGTTCACACATAACTCATAACATATAAAGTGAGGGTTGCTGCCATGTTCACACATAACTCAGAATATAATTTATAACATATGAAGGTGACAGTAGCACTAAAGGATACAATCAAATGTAACATAATAACAATAGGAGTTTAGCTTTTTTAACAAAAGATGAACAACAATGTAGTTCCAGAAAAAATATAAGTTAGGGCAATAATCGTAAAGGTATTATCACTGGATAATCAAAAATTTTTTTAGACCAATTGTCCTTTGACAACCCAAGCATACAAAGAAATCATTAAAATAGAAAAGAACTTGGGTTTCAAGATATCAAAGGTTCATAAAACATAATGTTTACTCACACTTATAGCATGAACATAGTGTTTACTCACCTTGTGGTTCTTTCGCTCCTAGTACTTATAGCCCTTGACTTCTAATAGTCCTCAAGCTCTAACATAATATTTAATTCAATACTTAGTATTTATTTAATCATGATGCTATCCTATCTCATAACTATCCCATGCACATATAACATTCACATACACTTAGAGTTGCACATAGAAGTGCACTCATCACTTGCACATCACATGTTGACTTTAAAGTCTTGCATACTTAGCCCTTATAGGTCCAAATGAAAACACATTACAATCATGTCAATACCTTTCTAAGGTCATCATAATATCATTATCTTAATAACAATTCACTTTAACAATCATCTTAGTACACTTAATACTTCCATACATGTCAACTTAACAAATAACCTTTTAAGCATCATGCTTATCTCATATGACCAATTCCTTCAATCAATCTCCTCATAGATTCAAGATCATTAATTCATTATTAACTCATTATGTAACCTACCTTCATATTATCCAATCATATTCATATATTAATCCTAACATAAGATTAAGATACCTTAAGTATACCAAATTGCCTCTAGGCTAGTCTATAATCATTCCTTCAACCAACATGCAATTTAACCATTTATCATACATATATTCATGTCAATAATCATCAAAATACATCACATAAAAATTATAGACATTGGGATAAAAATTCCATTGTAAGCCGAATGCCCTATTAAAGAGAAAACTTGAATTTTCTTACTTTTTGCACTTTTCATCTATTACAGTAATATGTAGAAACATGGTTTGAACCAAGATTTTTCATGTAAATATAATAAAAATATTTTTAGAACATAGACATGTAGGAATCAGCTCACAATACATTCATATGCATGAAAATTTCTAATTTTAAGTTTTAGGATGAAAAACCATGAGTTTTCTTATTTTTGGTATTTTCCAGTCATTACAGTAATATGTAAACAGGTGGTTTAAACCATTATTTTTCATTCAATCATAGCAAGCATCAGTTTAGAACACCCTCATGTATGAATCGGCAGCCATAAGTAATAATTGTACAAAAAAATTTCCATGTTTTAAGGCTTAGGGTGAAAATCATGAGTTTTCGCGCTTTTCGTTCATTACAATAATATTTAAACACATGATTTAAATCATTATTTTTTATCCAAACAAAACAAATATTAGTTTAGAATATTAAACATCACAATTCCGTAGCCATAGAGTTATCAACCTATAGAATTTTCCAACTTTCAAGTTCTAGAGCGAAAACCTTGAATTCCTTTGTTTTCTAAAACTTTTGGGTCATTATAGAAATATGCAAAATATAATTTAATCCAATATTTTTTTATCAAAACACATCAAAATCAGTTTAGAATACAAAGGTATAGAAATCTCCCACCTTTAGTGATGTTTATGCATAAAAATTGTAATTTTAGGTTACATGATTCACCTTTGGAGAAATCAAACGGAAAGATTTGTGTTTTCAGTAAAGAATTAAATTTCTCTTTCAAAAACTCACTGAAACATAATTAAATCTATAAAAATCAGTAAACAACCAGTTCAAAATAATTTTCTCATAATTTATTTCATAGAAATCAAATAGGAAATTGAAAAAGGAGAAAAACTTATGAATACAGGTGAGAAATAACAAAATTAAAAGGTGTTTTCTTAATTTCGATAGAGAGAAATATTTTGCAAGAATTTTTTTATCAAGATACAGAAAAATGGAGTTATGGCTATTGGAATGAGAGTGCTGACTAAAATTTTCATTATATATTAGGGTTTGGGTAAAATTTCCAAGTTTACCCTTAATAAGCTAGGTTATGAGTGTTTTGGTGTAGTGAGCTTTTGGGTATTTGGGCTTTTTATTTAATTTAGGGCTGATTTTGGGTAATTAAAAATAAAATATTTTTCTTATTATTTCCATTAAAATTTCTCGCAAAACATTTATTTAAAAATATTTTAAAAATACTTATAAAATTATTTTACGCTTAAAAATTGCCTTTATGCATGAAAATTCATTTCATTTAAAATAATTTATTTTATGCTAATGTACTTCATATAAATCATTTATTTTACAATAACTCATATTATGCATATTAAAATTAATTTAACATGCCACATACTCATCAATCACATAGCACAAATATTTTCATAAAAGCATGCTCTTAGTCTCAATAGTTCTAAGTCAAGCAAATTGGTCCTGAAAACTCCTATGGAAGATGTGGGTTGTTATAGTTATGCTAATTACATAGTTCCATGATCAATTTCAAGATTGGATGAGGAATTAATAGTTTCCCCAAATTCTAGGGTTTATGGAAAATTTGGGAATTTTGAGTATTGAATTTGAATTCATGAAAGTGAAAGGAAAATTAAACTTAAGAATGGAATCACATGATTTATATAATGTTAATTTTGAAATTCAATTGATAGAAGTGATTTTCCCTAAAATTAATGAAATAAGTTCATTTATGGAATTTGATGGTGGAAGTAGAATTAGTTATATTGAACATTAGAAAGTGTTTAAATTGATGTTGCTCAAAGTTGAAAGGTGAAATTGAAAGAAAAGGAATTATCCTTCCTTGAATGAATAGCTTGGGCCATTTAGAGAACAACTAAGGAAAGTGTTAAGATTAGTAACAAGTATATGTATAGTATATCTTGACCTTAAAAGTAATAAGTGTGCATTAATGAACAAGATAGAAATGTTAACAAGTTAAACTAAATTAAATAAATGTTATAATAAGAAAATGATTGATGTGCAATTGAATTGGAAATATATAGAGTCTAAAGATAACAACAAGGATATTGTCGAGAAGTGCGAGGAACACTACTAGCATTAGAATTAAATGTAAATAGGAGCAAAGGAATCCAAGATGAGTACTTAATAATATAATATGTCTTATACTATTTGCTATGAAACTTTGTTGTTCAAACCATAATCATTGAAACATTTCAATGCCTTAATAAGCATGAATTGAATGAGCCATTTGATGTTATATTCCTTGATGACATTTGATTATTGTGAAACCTACATGTTGAACTCATAATGTGAACCATTATTGCTCAAACCATAATCGTTGGAAATATTCCAACTCCTTGATGAGCTTGAGTTGCCTATTGAACATTGAACCACTTAATATGATGCTCCATGATGATAATTGATTATTGTGAACCTATCATGATTGAATTCATAATGTGATCATTGTATTCCTTAATGTGAACCTTGTATGAATTTTCCTATTGAATGCCCATTGATAAGCAAAAGTCCCCTTTTGATGTGGGGTAATACATCAGACCATGTGCACTTGGTATAAGCCTGTGGTTAGGGCGAGAGTACCTAACCTTTGTTAGGGAGGAATGCCTTACTGTAAGACCTGATCAGTCTTAGTAATGTGATACATATGAGTGAGCAAGGCTTAGGCTGCCACTCTTACATTTATATGTGTAGGAAGCATCCTGCTCCCAAGAGAATGTTATTTCAGCTAAAGATACCATCTCCATCTCAAATGAGAAATTAAGCCATAATGATAATATTGATTGAAATCATTCCATAACTATAAAAAGCCCTTCCTGAAAAATGGTCTTTGTACTCATCATTCATATATATATATATATATATATATATATATATATATATATATATATATATATATATATATATATATATGTATGGTATTATTATGTACTTACTAAGCGTTGTCTCATTCTTTAATGGTTTAAATTTTTTAGGCAAGGTCGATGTGTCAGCAGAGTAAATTCCAAGCAATATTCTTCCACTTGGAAGTTGCTCTGCTAAATTCAAGTATAGTGATTTTCAACTATGAAAATGATTGTTCTAGAGCTTTATGGTAGTGAAAAGGTTTAGTACAAAAACATTACTAGATTCACATGTGTTGTAAATTATATTGCAATTACTATTACAATAATGAATGAAATAATGTACATTTGACTAATGATGTGAAATGAAATTCTAGAAATTTTACAAGTGTGTTTATGAATGGTATTATAAGTTAATTGAGGAATGATAAGCAAGTAATGGGTAACAAGGAAAGGGAATCAGGTTATGATCTTGGGATAAGGTTCTACATGATGAGTAATAAAGGATTATAAGTTGAATAGGGTTCTATGAGTTTAGGTGACCTTATATCTCCCTATGCCTTAAGACCGTCACGGCTTAACAAGTAGGTCATGACAATCCCAATGACTAGGGAGATGACTCAAGATAAGGGCTTTAGTTTTCTGTTTAAGAGTCAAATATGGTTCTGCTAGAGCCATGCTAGTAAAGACATTGATGAGAGATGAATTATCTTGCTAGTTATTCACTAGGTGAGAAAAATTTTTCTATTATTACCCTTTCTGTTGGGGGTACTTTATGGGTGTCTATTTTAGGTTTTGGGTTATTTTATAGGTGTGGTTGATGGATCATTTTTAGGTAGTGGCCCCTAATTTTTAGTCTGCACATGCCTTATTGAGACTCAGTTAGAGGTCGAATAAGATGATTGCTTGTAGCTTATCCTAGGAGGATATATTTTTAGCACTGCCAATGGTAAGGGATTAGATCTCTCATGACTGGGGGTCATAGGTGTCGAGTGGTTTGCCTATTAGGCTTGGTTAGAATGGATTTCCACCAGGGGATGATGGTCTTGAGGCAGGCGAGGCAAACTCAAGATGTGCCCCTAGTTTTTCTTCTTAGAGTCTATATAGATCACAGCTCCCATTGCTAGAGCTATCAAGTGGTGGCTGACTAAGGAGTTATCATGCTGGTTATTTAGGGATTTCACTTGGGACCATAGAGAGGTATGACAGATGGTTGATAAAGGTGGTTAGGCCAGTTGAGAAAGAGTACCAGGCTACCTTGTTGAGGGGATAAAGGATGACACAGCTGACGAAGGAAAGACTATATGAAGAGCCATTGGTAGCAAAAAGGTTGCAACACGAACAAAGGGGGTGACTCATTCTTTAAAGGAGATGTACGGATCTACTAGAAGTGCGAACATCATAGTAGTGACTCAAACTATGGCGGCAATGACAGAAGACATTGTGACTGCAATGAGACAGGATGACACTAGAGTGGTGGTTCAGATAAAAACTGCTATAGTTAAGGCATAAAGGGGTACTGTAGTTTTTGAACTACAGAGGAGGATTTTTAGAAGTAGTTTCAGGACTACTAGTACTGAAGAGAGGATTTTTAATACTGCTGTGGTGAACAGTTCTAATTTTGTTAGTACTTTTACTATTGTGGCAGAAGGAGCTACAGAGAGTTGAAGGAGGGTATGCTTATTTGAGGAGATTATGGAAAACTCTAATTTTGATGAGGACATGAGAGATATGCACCTTCAAAGGTAGAGAAAGACTAGTTGGACCATGACTTCATATATGACTTTTTTTGCTTTTTATTCAAAATACTTACAGGTTGACAAGACTACACGAAACATGATAGGATATAGATGACATTGAAAGGGCTATCCTTTTTGTCATGATGATGGGCTTGCATTTTGCAAAATTTGATCATTATTAAATGAGACATCTTTTATTTTTGCTCTAATTTTTGCCTAAGCCGCCTTTTCAAGTTTTTAGTTTAGCAAGCATTCCCCTTTTTTCTATCCTTTTTTTTTTAGGCAAAGAATTAAGTGAATGATGTAGTAAGCGCAAAGAAAATGAGAATGTGATGTAAATAAAATATTTTGTATTATGATTTAGACCGCACCCAAGACGAGCTGCCTACGTATCCCTTTCAATCATTTTTTGTTAATTATTTCTTTTAGAGAGAATCAAGTCCATGTAGTTCTGATTATATATGCATGAAAAATAGAAATGAAATGCAGATATCCTCTTTGGATGATGTATCATTTCAGTTGATCCAGGTTGCCATGATGGAAGAATTAACTTCCTTCCACGTTTGTAAAGATGGTGCCTCTATCATATAGGATCTTCTTAAGCTTGTACTGTCCAACCCAATTTAGTTTGAACTTCCTCTTGGATCATGAATAAGGGCCTGGATTTCTCTTAGAACTGGATTTCCTTCTTGCGAACCCTTGCCTCTCACCTTTTAGTTGAGGTATTCGGCTAGTCTCTATTGATGACCTTAAATTTTGTATAAAGTATCGATTCTCTTTTCATCAATGGCATTTAGCTGGTCATGATATCTTTCTATATATTCTATCTTCATTCTACATAGCTTCTCTTTGGCAGTTTTCTTATATGTGTAGTCAAGATCTCATCGACTGTGATGCTTGGAGCATCCCTATCATGTCTTCATCTTGTACAAAACAACTCATGAGCTTTTCCACTACTACCATTAAAATGCAATATATGTGATTTTTGATTTTTTTTTTGTTCTCTTTCCTTTTTTTTTTTAAGATGTCTCATTTAAAGATGAATCAGATAAAAAAAAAATTAAAGCAAATCAGAAAGTTTAAACTTTTTATTACTGATAAAAGTCATATCATGAGTAAATTAAAGGATAAACCTAGAAGGCAACATACAAACTCATAAGGGCAAGACCTCATGGACACAAATTAAAAGAAAGATTTAACATAAACAGACTTAAACTTAGACTCAAATGACTCAGACATGGACTCCAAAGACCTGGATAAGGGGCACCAAAGGGCAACATTCTTCTCAAAGTGCCAATTATCAAGTGAAGCTTGAGATGGTCGAATGAGCTTGGTGGTTTAAAAAAGGATTGGTGGTGATGTTGGACTTTGGGTGTGGGAGTAATGATATCTCTACTATCAATGAGGTTTTGAATTTTGTGCTTTAAAGCCTTGTACACATCAATTTTATGCCTTAGCCCTTGATGATAATCGCAGTGCTCATTAGCATTATAACCCTTAGGCAAAGGGTGTGGAGGAGGTCATGGTTTTAAAGGCTTAACCAATTTGGCCTCTAAGGTTTTCTTATAAATGACACTGAGGGGCATGCCCAGCTCAGAGAAAATCCTCCTTGTTTCTAACTTCATTGGCTAGTGATAGGACATAATATTTACCTCTTCCTCTCTTTATGTGGTATTGGTGGTGTAGTTAGTATTCTTGTGACACCTCGAACTAGAGGACTGATCCTTGACTTGTCCTGATTAGATCAAATCCTCGATCTTAGTGGTAGTGACAATGAGAGATTTAAAGCCAAAGAGGTACTGTCTTTGTATATGAGCCTGATATTGGGGGATGAGGTTCTTGATGATGATGTCAATTTGCTCTACTTCAGATGGACAGTTCACTATGTGAGCCACTTTTGTCCTCCACCTTGTAAGGATCGCACTGAAGGATTGTTGGCCTTTGTTTAGTGGTTTTCAAATCTTGATGGGTGACATCCATATCGATGTTGTAGTGGTATTGCTTGACAAATACATTACATATGTCATCCCAAGTTTTCTTATGATTTTGGTCGAGATCTAGTAACCAATTAATAGCAGCTCCAGTCAAAGATTGCTGGAATAACTGAGCATGAAGCTTGTCGTCCATACGGAAAGGTATCATGGCACCCATATACATCTTGAGTGAGTTTTGGGACATTTGGTGCCACTAAACTTGTCCATGACTAGGATTTTAAATTTTGGTGGAACCCATGCATTTGGGAAGAGAGCTAAGGAGTCGACATTTATTATGTCTTCATGCTTTTTAACATTCTTGAGTGTTCTCTCCATGACCTTAATTTTCTCCATCAATTTTTTAACTTTGGGAAAGCTAGAAAAATGTCCACTTTGAAAAGGATTCACAGTGGGAGAGGGAGTGGTTGCGTTCAAGTCAATGACAGGAGAGGTTGGAGTTTCAGGTCCTTTCCTATTATTGGTGAGATCGATAATGGGAGGAGTAAAAGTAGGGGCATGGCTAGTCCTAGCTTAGGCAGATGCAGGCTTAACATAAGTAGGAAGGGGTGTAACAGTGGCATTGGTCATTTCTTTAACCTCATTAATGATGGATTGGTATTAAGAATTGAGAGCACTAGTGAAAGTGGCAGACTAGGCATTGAGAGATTAGGTAAAAGTGTTGGCTTAGGTCTTAAGGGCATTGGTAAGTACACCTTGAAAAATTTCCTCTTGTTTCTTGAGTAAATTGGTGAAAAAGGTGCTCATTGTGTCTTGGTCAAAGTTGGAGGTGTTGGCCATTGGTACCTTTGAAATAGAAAACAAAAAAATGGGTAAGAATACAAAATTGTAAAGAAAAAAGGGAAGGTGTGTTAGGAAAAGGATTCCTTCCACATGGTCGGTCACTGGGTTTACATATTGACATGGTGAGTGTGCGAGGTGTTTTAGGATAACAAACCACCAATTTGGGTCTTTGAGGTGTTTGAGGGCTTACCTTGTCGAACTTCTCATGTTATATATGCATGGCAATGTTATGATGCATGCCAAAAAGTTTTCATGGGCATATGTATAGATGTCTCAATTAATTTTATTTAGTTGGGAAAATATTAAGAAAAAAACCCAAATTGACTCTAATTTATTAATTTTTAATTAATTTGCCCAAGGATAAGAATCACTAGTCTTCAAACCAGGTTGAGTTCAGGAACTAGGTTTTAGTTTTAAATAATTTAAATTTGACAATTTAAATTTGACTCTTAAATTTAATTTGACCTAAAAATTAATTTCATGGATGATAAATATTATATGATAATTATAACATCATGATTAATGCATGAGCATGGTATGAGTGCAATTAGAAAATTAAAATGAAACATCCATAAATTAAATTAATTAAAAAGGGGAAAGGAGATTGATTGGAATTTGGATTTGAGGTTTGCAATTAGATTCTAAACATGCCTACGTACCCCATTGAATGGGGATCAAACCCACATAGTTCATTCCACAATTAAGTGGAGGAGTTTAAGGGTTGATCAAATTGATTTATTTGATTTAAGTTTGAGAAGAAAATACTGATACTTTTGATTTTGGAGGGTGGAGAGTTTTATCGGACTCAAGTTCTATTTTATTGGGATCGAGTGATTGGATTGATTGGAAGATTAATTAATTAATTAAAATGATTAATTAACTAATTAATATGATGAAAAGGATGGGTGGATTAATTAATTAATTTGGAGGAAGGATGGATTAAGAAAATTGATTAATTTGATTTTGAAAAGGTGATTCATTAATTAATTAAAAAGATTAATTAATTAATTACTTAATTGAGTGATTAATTAAAAAATAGTTTTAGTTAATTAAAAAGATTAATTAACTTAGTTAGGGTGAGATAATTAATTAATTAAAAAGATTAATTAATTAATTAGAGAGTGGTTGGAGGGAGAAGAAGCTAGGAATTTGAGGATAGCCATCTACTCAAATTCAAGGGGTGTGAGAAATGGGAGAATGGTAGGGGTATTTATAGGAAAAGTGGGTAAGGATAGTTTAGAAATTGAAAAAGTGAAAAGACAATGAGGGGTTGGGTTGGGCTCAAAATTGGGTTAGAGGGGTATTTAGACATTTTTCTTAACTGAATGGAGACCACCCACACCAGAGCCTATGCAGCGGTGCACCCTGCTGCAAGTTGGACTTGCAATGCTGTACATCGCTGCGTGGTAGCTGACATGGTAGCTTAGGTGAGACCGCCATAATGGCTCTGTGTAATGCATTAAACTTAGCAGCAGGTGCTAAGGCTACGATTGGATGATGACGGTACAAAATTGAGGTCGCAAGTATTTGTTAATATTTATGAATGATATTTTATTCATAATCATGAGATGGCACTAAAGTATGATGGCCATAAATGAACAGTCAAAGTAATTATGGCAAATGATAAAGAATAAATGTGGTTTTGATCTTAGGGAAGATGACCAAATGGAATATGCTAAATAATAAGAGGATCAATGGTGTTCTATGAGTTTAGGTGACCTTATGTCTCCCAGAACTCTAGGACAATCACAGCCTAGAAATTGGGTCGTGACAAAGACTATGGCTCAACCTTCCAATTCCTTTACTTAAAAGTATTCATTCAATATAAGGTGCATTAAGATCTAATAAAGGTGGGTAACAAATAAAAAGTAATGAACAGGGATTAATTAATGTGTAACGTTTTAAGAGAAATCAATAAACTAGACACAGATTACATCCCATATGTAAAATTAGAATGGTAGTCTAAACCTTACTCGCTTATGAAATTAGAGTGGTGGCCTAAGTTTTGCTTACTCATAAACAACATATATAAGATTGATTAGATCTTACAACTAGAATTACCATTCCTAGCAAGGGTTAAGTATGCTCGCCCTATCTATAGGCTTACCATGTGCATATGATCGATGCATTACCTCACATCAAATGGGAGATTTCTGTTTTACATATAGTAATAATTATTGAACAATTATTTCCACCATGATATACAATATTCACATTTAGTATCTCCAAGGTTTAATAGGATTTTCAATTTTTATAGTTTAAGTAAGAAACGTAATGACATTTTAGGTATAGGCCGAATGCCCTTTTTAAAGAACTTTGTTTATAAGAATGAAAACTTGCTTAGGTAGATGCTTCCAATTAAAAGAATTAGATTCTAGAGAAAACATTCGTTATCACCAAGGATTTGCATATGAAAAGAATAGGTTCTTTTACAAATTAATTCAATGTTGAAAAGAATCATGGTTTGTACTTATGTGTGGATATTTGGATAGACCAAAGATCACTTTAAGGGTAAGTCTTAATGGCATAATGATATCATAAAGGTAATTAGGATTTCAATTAACACAATATGGCCACAATTTTCAATAATTAAAAGTATGAAACATAAGTATTTAGATTATATTTTGTCTACTCACCACATCGCCTTAGCTCCTTTACGCAATTAGACGCATAAGGATTTGATGTTTGTCAATCATTTGAGCATTTTTTTATCCAATGCTTGCTTATTTATATTTTCTAAAATTATATATCATATCTTAGTTTACATCTTACACATTAATATAATAACAATATGGTATTTCAACCTTTAATCAACTTCAAATAAACTTAAAATCTACTTCTAGACATTAAACTCTAGTAACTTAATTCAAACTTAACCTTGTAAACATATCAACGATTAGTCACTTTAAATTCAATTCAATAATGTTGGCTTACACACATATTCAATAGGATCTATCGAGCATATAAGATCACACAATGATATTAATAATATTTAAGTTACCAAAACCTTATACTTGGACATAAAGTCATATAATCATATTCAATCTTGCTTTACTATTTTAACTATATATGAAATTCTAATAAACCAATTCAATTAGTTTCTTCTTCATTTCAAACTAGATATATGAAAAATACGAAATATCCAAAATTAAGCTCATAATTCAATCTACACAATTTATAATGCAAATCAATTCTAGTTTTGCCCCTACTACTATAACAGACTAAGCACTTCACATTCATTGAAGTATATCTCAAAATCCATAAATTCAAATGAAATTTTCTTTTACCAAAAGATACTATAGAAATTAAAAAATATTCTCATGTTTTGAGTTTAGCTTGGTTCTATCTCTAAGGCCATCAATTCAGAGATCTTAAATTAGGTTGTAGGTTGAATCCGAGTGTAAGGTCAGTAACAATACAAGCTCTATTTCTCACACTGTACTTAGAATTTTGTCAAGCCCTTTACTAGTTTAAACCTTCATATATCAACAGTCATTTTACTAGTTTAGGGCTTCTCCTAATTCTATATTTAACAACTTCAAATTAGAGTGCCAATTCTCATTTTTGCAACCTATGTTAGTATACAAGGTAGGCTAACCTTCACCCATTAGTTTATCTATCACTCATATAATACAACTCCAATTACCAAGTTTCTTTCATGAAAAACTATAGTAAATATATAAGGTATCACTTCATATATTTCAATCTTCTTCTAATTTTGCACCTAATGTGTTCAAAATGATGGATCAAATTCAGGGTCACTATTCACATGATAAATAGTAGTAGTTTCAGTTCTACCTCTACATCTCCCTACACACTTCAAATTTGCGAAATTCCATCTAAAATCATTTAATTAAAATATTTATTTATAAATTTCATATTTAGACCTTGTTCAAATTCAAGCTCTAACCTAATCAAATAGTAGCTCGAATTTACTATTCATTTTGATTTCAATTTCTAAAATTTTCAATTTAAAAACCCTAGCTTTAAAGATCAATACACCCATCAAATTTCTTTAATCATCATTTTTTTTATGCTCCTAATTCATAATTCAACTAATATTTTAGCAAACGAAATTCTCCCCTTCCTTATATAGATTAGGCCAAATCAATTATGGAGCAAAGAAGAGAAGAACTTCAAAGAATTCACAAAGTAAGACAATACCCAAGTTTAGAATGAATTTAGAAGCAAGATTATAGTGATTACCTTAAAGAATTCTTAGTTCCTTGAAGTGCTCTTAAATGGCCGAGTAGAAGAGATAGAAAATATAATTATTGGTGATGTTTTTACATGTGAATGATGAGAAAATTTTAGTGGAAAGGAAATAAGGAGATAAAGAACTAAGGTTGGATGGCTA
Source organism: Reutealis trisperma (assembly GCA_947687605.1). Lineage (NCBI taxonomy): Eukaryota > Viridiplantae > Streptophyta > Magnoliopsida > Malpighiales > Euphorbiaceae > Reutealis > Reutealis trisperma. Next base: position 37,235 of record CANTUT010001059.1, on the reverse strand, counting down.
TGATAAAATTTCATTAATCTAAGGGCTCAAATCAAAAGATTACTTGAGAATGGATTTATTGGGATTGATGAACTCAAATCTGGATGGTAATGAGAATTTTACAAATTTTGATTCAAAGAAAATAATATAATAACTTAGTGGTTTGTGGGTCCCATTGTTTACCATCATAGAAATAATATTTTAAGAATAAACTTGAGCAAATTCCTTCCCACACTATGTGTGCATCCAGCCAAAATTAAACTTTTTTGGCTCCAAATCTTTGATTTTTACTTTATTTTATTATTCTTTATCAAATTTTTGATGACTCATGCAAATTAGTTAATTTGCTCTTAGTGCTTATCTATGATTTAACTTGCCAAATTAAATAATTTTCTATTTTTTATTTCATTACTTATATCTAACATATTCTTGAACACATAAAATTAATCATAATCAACACATCAACAATTCATGCATAACTAAATATAATTGGAATGATTTAATTAGGTATAACATTTATCAACTAAAAGAGCATTTTAATTATACTACTTTAGTGATATCATGGGTTGCATATCAAAATTTGACCTAAGGTATTAAAGCTACAAGTATACAACAAGCTAATGTAAGACCGGCATGTTGAAGAATCTATTAAAATCATAAAATATCAAAATGGGCCACATGATGGATTTATGGGCCACAAATTTCCCCATAGATTCACTATAAAAAAAAAACAAGGAATTTAGTATTGACTTTCATTAGTGATGGCCTTATAATTAATTTGCCGTGAGCATATACAACCCGAAAAGTATGTGAAGGGATTTTCTTATTCTTAAGTGGATGTCCAATAGAATTCTCAACAATTTGAGCATCATACTAATCTAGGATACCCCAACCAATCATGCCAAACCTTCAAGATTTGATTATTGAATTGTAGGTTAAACGCGACATATTGTTCAACTTTAGATATAAAAGTGCAATATAATCTTAAAGAGAGTGCTAGAAGCTTTTCAAGTATTTGCTTATAGCAACCTTTAATGGAAGTGATATACAAAAATTCTTTACTACCTTCAATCCCAGTTTTTAAATGGAAACCATTTGAGTGTATATCTTTAAAACTCAATAAACAATGATGGGATTTTGGTGAATATAAGGCATCTTTAATAAGGAATTTAGTCCTATAGAGAGTATGATTGAAGCTCTTCTAGAGCCTTTTATTAGTTTAGCAGTGCCGAAATTTGTAGTCAGATGCCTTTTACAATGAGATAAATGCATAGAGTATCTACTATCTTGTAGAATAGTGTGCATAGTCGCACTATCCGCTAAACACATACTTCCAATTCATTTCCCAATAGGCACATGATATTGCATCTTGTTCATGGATACTAAGTGTAAAATAATAATAAAATGATGCATAAATTATAATGCACAAAATAATTTAGGTAAATAGTTAAACAACTTGTTGTATAAATGAAAATATAAAAAAAACAATATCTAAAATTATATAAGTGTAATCCAAATAAGATATAAAAATATTAAAAACAAAATCTAGCAAAGTAGTAAAAATAATAAAAAAATATAAAATGCTAGCCAATTACTCCATTAAGAAGTCTACAAATAAATCAATATCTAAAATTGACATCAATAATACCATTTTCAAAATCATCATTATTGTATGCAAAATTTACCTCCATATTTTTCTTTCTTTTCTAATGAAACTTTGATATAGTTCAACCAGATATTTTGCTATGTGATAATTTCATGGACAATTTGCAAGAATATATATTATTTTTCTGCCCATCAAATTCATTGGTATTCTTAAATAAAAGACTTCATGTCACGTACTTCACTAATCATATGCATATTAAGAATAAAAGAAAATTTAATATAAAGGTAAAATAAAAAAATTTTGCATTTTCAAAACTTGTAGTAATTTTCTATTATGCAAATTAAAGTAACCTATTTAATATAATCATGAATAAATTAAGAAAATATATTCTTATGCACAATAGAATAAATATTTAAAATGAATCTCTTATGAATTTGATTATTACATAATAAGCCAAGATAATTCCTAACATAGAAAATTTATACTCTAATAGCATCAAATATAATATCTCCATCAAACAACAATAATAAAATTATTATCACAAAAATTATAATCATATATCATGAAAAATATTATTATGCACATGTATATAAAGTGAAAACATAATTTTCTAATTAATATATACAATTTTTATTTGGCCTATAAAAAAATACTTTTTTCTATAACTAAAAAAAATCATAGGGAAAAAAATCTAATGTGGCCTTTTGGCACTAATCTTCTTCTATTAAATAATAATAATAATAATTATGAGTTTCTACTTATGGCCTTTTGCCATAAAGCCCAACATTTAGGCCATCACCAAACACAAAAATAGTAGAGGAAATTACGCCCTTTACCTTTTTTTTTTGTTTTATTTACTTCTATACGCTCCTTTTTAAAATTTGACTTTTCTGCCACTTTTTTTTTATATGCTTTTTACATGGGGCACCGAAGTCTCAGTATGCGATGTCAAGCTGTAGATCTTTAATATATTTTGCAAGCATCTAAGCTCAATATATCCTGGGAGGAGATGGTTATAATACCTCAAACTCTGACCATATAAAAATCAAAGTAAAAATAAGAAAATAGAGTTTATGTTGGATTATATAAATTTCAAAGACTTTAATTGTAATCGCATTACTCTTTTTACTCGGTACTTTCCTCATTTTCTATGTAAATTTGAGATCCAAATTAACCTTTTTTATTTTAAAATCTCAATTCTCTTTATTTGATAAGTAACAATGTTCTTTAGAAGCTTTTCATTGCTTGATCGACTTCATTCTCGTGCTGTGATCTCTCTCTTTCTCTATTGTTCCATTGATTTAGACTTTTTTTAATTTATTTTTTCCTTTTTTTAAATATAATTAATGAAATATGTGATTATGTTACAAGTTCTACAATCTAATATCAGCAATTATGTGAGATGGCTTTAGACAAAGACCTCATCCGATCTTGTAATTATCTCTCTCCTCTGCTTTCTGTATCATTTTATTTTGTGTTCGTGTAAATTTTTATGCATGATATATGATGCATTTAATCACATAAGGGGCAAGATTGTGTATATGCAAATGTGCTTTAAGTTATGATTTTTGGAGGTTTTGTTCACTAATATTTACTATTATATGGATTTAATACAAATTTTTATTCTCTTTTCGAAATGTAGGACCTACATTCACAACTCAAGGAATTGATCCCAGAGCAACAGATTTTTATTACTTGCCCTTTTTAATATATTTTTGTCCTTGTACTAGGAATGCTTAGTGCTTTATTATTATTATTATTATCATCATCATCATCATCATCATCATCATCATCAATGGTTATAGATTTTTTTTTTTTTGGCTATATGTTTGGCTTATTTTATTTATATATTTGGTTGATGTTTGGTTGATTTGATGTATGTGTTTAGTTGATTTTGTATTATTTTATTGTTGTATAATATTTTCTCAAATTTTCTTTTCTATATATTTATTTTTTCTCTTTATATTGTTTTTCCAGTAATGATAATATTGATTAACATTCCTAGTCTTTGTTGTTACTAATGATAATTTATTAAATTTAAATATAGCACCTTTAAATTTAAGAAAATGAAAATAAATATTGGATACAAATGAATATTCGAAAATATGTTTGGTTTATTTTGGTTATATATTTGGTTAATGTTTGGTTGATTTGATATGTTTAGTTGATTTTGTATCATTTCATTCTCCTATAATATTTTCTTGAATTTTCTTTTCTATATAATTAGTTTTCTTTTTATATTATTTTTTTAATAATGATAATATTAATTAACATTCTAGTCTTTTGGAGTTTGGCAAATTTCAATATTACTATTATTATTTTTATTATGAGGATGCTAAAATAATAATTTTAATTATGATGATTGATGGTACAAATTGATCATTTCTCCTTTAATTTTTGGTTCATAAAATTAAGAGGTTATGTATTTGATGCCCATATCCATTAATGTGTTGTAAGCACAAGAATGGCTAGGTTGTGACTAGAAGGACAAAAAGTAGCATGGGGAGATCCATCTTTTCTTCTCTATCACGCTAAAAGAAAGGGCAATTGCCTCAAACTTGAATTGGTTACATGTACATTATTAGACTGTAATCTTTATTGATTATTTCTTTATTTTGGTGAAGAAAAGGTTATGGTTAGTTATGTTTTATATTTTAACTAGTTATCTAGAAAGATTCATGATAAACAATGCTATTATTTTGCATCAATTATCATTTAACAAATAAGTTTTGAATTTCTTTTTCATGTGTTTTTAGTTTTTTTCTTTTTTTATTCGTTTTTAGTATTGCTAAACTACTATAATTTAAGAAAGATGATAAAATAGTTTGAGAATTAACGTGTTGTAAGCACAAGAATGGCTAGGTTGTGACTAGAAGGACAAAAAGTAGCATGGGGAGATCTATCTTTTCTTCTCTATCATGCTAAAAGAAAGGGCAGCAATTGCCTCAAACTTGAATTGGTTACATGCACATTATTAGACTATAATCTTTATTGATTATTTCTTTATTTTGGTGAAAAAAAGGCTATGGTTAGTTATGTTTTATGTTTTAATTGGTTATTTAGAAAGATTCATGATAAACAACACTATTATTTTGCATCAGTTATCATTTCACAAATAAGTTTTGAATTTTTTTCATGTGTTTTTAGTTTTTTTCTTTTTATTCATTTTTGGTATTGCTAAACTACTATAATTTAAGAAAGATGATAAAATAGTTTGATAATTAGGTTGTCTTTTGGTTGATTTGCATTTGATTACAAGTTGTTTATTAGTTGATAATTATTTTATTTCAAGTTGATTATTGGTTTTTGCATTTTTACTATTAATATTGCTATAATAATAGTTTTTTTTTTATTGATCAGAGGTTGAATTGTGATTGATTATAGATCGATTGTAGATTTTTGCGTATTTTAGCATTAGTATTTCTAAAATGCTGTAATTTGAGAAAGACAATAAAATAGCTTGAGAATTTTTTTGATTGATCAAAGGTTGATTTTGTGGTTGATTGTTTTATAAGTTAATTTTTGGTAATTTATTGTTGATTTTAATTTTTGGTAATTTATTGTTGATTACCATCCGAACCTTTAATTTTATCTCATTTTTAATGATTTTCTCATTTTTTTAGCTGTGGAAATTGAAAAATTTTATACTCGGATGTCACTGTTTAGGTAAATCTTCACTTATTTAATAAAAATTATTTCTTACTATTACATAATTCACAATATAATTTTGATAATTTGACTATAGAGTAATTATATATATATATATATATATATATATATATATATATATATATATATATATATATTATAAATGTATTGTTTTTATTTTTTATATGAATTACAATTTGTTTTGGAGAAATATGAATCACAAAAGAAGAAATTTAATTTAATATTCTAAAATTCTCATATGATATTGTATTTTTTTTTATTCACTTGGTTAAAAGTAATTTTGAGTTTTGATATGAATTGAAACTAAATCTTTTTCATGGGCCAATCAATTTTTTAATAAATAATATTATATTGATTTATTATTTGATTCTTAATATTACAAATATAATTAACAAAATTTTTACTTAATATTAAAAATATAAGAGGTATTTAATTATAAAAATGAATTAATGATAATTATCAAATATTAAAAAAATATTGATACTATTATTAAATTTATAATATTATTAAAATTTAATTATTAGTCTTTTATATATTCAGTGTAATTTGCTTATTTAATATTATATTATATATATATTATTATGTTTGAAAAGAGGCATTATTTGTTGTAATCCCTTTAAAGTAAGTTTTTATCAAATGTTAATGTATAAAACTGCAAGTATATATTTGTGAGTACTGTGTGTGACAAACATGAAGTAATGGCCGTAATAGAAAGCCTTTTTCATTGCCAATGCTACAAACTATAGTGAACCGTATATAAAAAAAAAAAAAAAAAAAAAAAAGATGGGGGGCATATAAAAAGTAACCATTTGTTTGGTGCGCCAATTGCAAAGAGGAAATGAAAATAAATTAATCAAGAGAAATGAAGGGAAAAGAAAAGAAATTTAATTTTCCTTCTATTTTTTGAGTGTTTTAATTTCATATGAAATGAAATGAAGAGAAATAAAATATAAATTTACTTTTTTAATCTTATTTTTATAAAAAGTGAGGTTATTTTTGTAATTTTATATTTATTATATGATGTGAAATTTAATTTCTATCCAAAATGGAGAGAAATGTTTTTAAGTGCTAAAAGTTAATGGGGAAATGTAATTTTCCCTTATTTTTTTTCTTTTCCCTTCCCATTTTGCTATCCAAATAAGAGAAAATGCATTTATTTCTCTCCAAATAAACAAAGCATAAGAGTTGAAAAATGAGCATATATTTATAAATCTCATCCTCTTTTTCAGGCATTTCTATAGAAATCCAAAAAAACTAACAAATCAAACCCAAAAGAATTGAGCGCAATCTATGTGACTGAAGCTTCTGTCCACATGGCTCTATATATATATATATATATATATATTATTCACATGTGCTCTTTGCTGCACAAAGTCATGTCTAAAAATTGGAAAAAGCATAGGCAAATACATATTTTTAATATCATCAATTTGCCAAAAGCTAATTGTAAGCCAAAGTATGATAGTTTACCTGTAAATTGGAAACTTGTTAAGCCTTTTAGGCTTCTTAAGTTGCTATATGCAGATCTTTTTGCTAGCTTTTCTTAAATGAAAGTCCTATATTTCGTTAAAAAAAATCACAAGCCAAAGCCACAAATTTTATGACATAAAATATGGTAAAAGTCTACCATTAACATATATAAAGATATAAAAAAAATTGGTAAAAGTAATTCTACTGTTATATAAATATTCTTCACATGTGTCCTTTTGTCGCACAAAGTCATGTCTAAAAATTGGGAAAAGCATAGGCAAATACATATTATTAATATCATCGATTTACCAAAAGCTAATTGTAAGCCAAAGTCTGATAGTTTACTTGTAAATTGGAAACTTGTTAAGCCTTTTAGGCTTCTTCAATTGCTATATGCAGATCTTTTTGCTAGTTTTTCTTAAAGGAAAGTCCTCTATTTTGTTAAAAAAAATTATAAGCCAAAGCCACAAATTTTATGACATAAAATATGGTAAAAGTAGTTCTACTATTATATATATATATTCTTCACATGTGTCATTTTGTCGCACAAAGTCACATCTAAAAATTGGAAAAAGCATAGGCAAATGCATATTATTAATATCATCTATTTGACAAAAGCTAATTGTAAGCCAAAGTCTGATAGTTTACCTGTAAGTTGGAAACTTGCTAAGCCTTTTAGGCTTCTTCAATCGCTATATGTAGATCTTTTTGCTCGTTTTTCTTAAATGAAAGTCCTATATTTCATTAAAAAAAAAAATCAGAAGCCAAAGCCACAAATTTTACGACATAAAATATGGTAAAATTAATTCTACCATTAACATATATAAAGCTATAAAAAAATTGGTAATTCAATCACACAGTAATAAATAATTCAATGGCAAAAATAATGATAATAATATGAAGGATAGCAAAATATGTTTTAGAAGTCCAATACAATATTATTATGATCTTATAACTTAAAATCATGAGCTTACAGTTATTTCTACCCACCCCTTAATCACAAACAAATTTCACAGGAAAAATAATCTACACGAACTTCCTTCTTGTCAACATGAGTAGGTAGTCAATGGTTACCCTAACCTTCATTGAGATGCAAAGACACCTCAAAGAAAGTGGTTGTAATAACCCACACCCACTCTAAGAGTTTTCATGACCAATTACTTGAATTTAGAGCTATTATGACAAAATGTGTGCTTTTATGAAAATTCATGTGTTATGTGATTAATGAGTATGTGGCATGTTAGATTAGTTCTAATATGCATAATATGAATTATTATGGTAAAATAAGTGATTTATATGAAGTGCATAAGCATAAAATAATTTATTGCACATAAACTGAATTTTCATGCACAAAGCGATTTTTAAGTATAAAATAATTTTTATGAGTATTTTTAAAAATATTTTTAAATAAATATTTTGGGGGGAATTTCAATGAAAATAATAAGAAAAATATTTTATTTTTAATTACTTATAATCAGCCCATAAATTAAATAAAAAGCACAACTCACTAAAGCGTAATATACCAAAACACTCATAACTTAACTCATTAATAGCAAACTTGTAATTTTGTCAAAAACCGGGAAAAAAAAAATCAGCCAGCCCTATTTTAGCAGCCACCATTCTGTTATTCTTCAGAATCTTTATAGAAAAATTCTCTAAAAAATATTCTCTCAACCCAAAATCACAAGGTGCCTTCAAACCATGCGATTTTGTGATCATTTTCGTAAGTTTTTCCTTCCTTTCAATTTACTATTTGATTTTTATGAAAATAATCATGAAAAATATATTTGGGGCTGCATATTTATTGTTTTATTGCTGTATAATTTGGGCTAGGTGAATTATTTGGAGGAGAAACTCATTTTCAACCGAAAACACAACCCTTTCTTCCCAAATCCTCCAAAAGTGAACCCTAAAACTCAAAATTAGAATATTCATGCAATTTTTCAAGAGGGGGGGGGGGGGGGGGGGGGGGGGGGGGGGTTGTGGGGGCACTGCTAATTTGTGTGTGTTTGTGTTCTAAATTGATTTTTGTTGTGTTTAGATGAAAAATATTAATTTAAATCATATTTCTATATATTATTGTAATGGTTAGAAAGTACCAAAAAAAAGAAAAATTCATGGTTTTCATCCTAAAACTTAAAAGTTGGAATTTTCATGTGTATAAAATTCAAGAAGGTGCCAATTCCTATATCTTGGTATTCTAAGATGATTTTTTGTTATGTTTACATGAAAAATATTGGTTTAAATCATGTTTTTGCATATTGCTTTAATGAACGAAAAGTGCAAAAAGTAAGAAAAATCCATGTTTACATTGATTGTATGATTCAGCCTATAGAGGAATTTTGATTCCAATGTCTATAATTTTTATATGACATATTTCCATGATTATTGGCATGTATACATAAATGATAAATGATTTAATTGTATGTTGGTTCACAAATTTTATGACATAAAATATGGTAAAAGTAGTTCTACTATTATATATATATATTCTTCACATGTGTCATTTTGTCGCACAAAGTCACATCTAAAAATTGGAAAAAGCATAGGCAAATGCATATTATTAATATCATCTATTTGACAAAAGCTAATTGTAAGCCAAAGTCTGATAGTTTACCTGTAAGTTGGAAACTTGCTAAGCCTTTTAGGCTTCTTCAATCGCTATATGTAGATCTTTTTGCTCGTTTTTCTTAAATGAAAGTCCTATATTTCATTAAAAAAAAAAAATCAGAAGCCAAAGCCACAAATTTTACGACATAAAATATGGTAAAATTAATTCTACCATTAACATATATAAAGCTATAAAAAAATTGGTAATTCAATCACACAGTAATAAATAATTCAATGGCAAAAATAATGATAATAATATGAAGGATAGCAAAATACGTTTTAGAAGTCCAATACAATATTATTATGATCTTATAACTTAAAATCATGAGCTTACAGTTATTTCTACCCACCCCTTAATCACAAACAAATTTCACAGGAAAAATAATCTACACGAACTTCCTTCTTGTCAACATGAGTAGGTAGTCAATGGTTACCCTAACCTTCATTGAGATGCAAAGACACCTCAAAGAAAGTGGTTGTAACAACCCACATCCACTCTAAGAGTTTTCATGACCAATTACTTGAATTTAGAGCTATTATGACAAAATGTGTGCTTTTATGAAAATTCATGTGTTATGTGATTAATGAGTATGTGGCATGTTAGATTAGTTCTAATATGCATAATATGAATTATTATGGTAAAATAAGTGATTTATATGAAGTGCATAAGCATAAAATAATTTATTGCACATAAACTGAATTTTCATGCACAAAGCGATTTTTAAGTATAAAATAATTTTTATGAGCATTTTTAAAAATATTTTTAAATAAATATTTTGGGGGGAATTTCAATGAAAATAATAAGAAAAATATTTTATTTTTAATTACTTATAATCAGCCCATAAATTAAATAAAAAGCACAACTCACTAAAGCGTAATATACCAAAACACTCATAATTTAACTCATTAATAGCAAACTTGTAATTTTGTCAAAAACCGGGAAAAAAAAAATCAGCCAGCCCTATTTTAGCAGCCACCATTCTGTTATTCTTCAGAATCTTTATAGAAAAATTCTCTAAAAAATATTCTCTCAACCCAAAATCACAAGGTGCCTTCAAACCATGCGATTTTGTGATCATTTTCGTAAGTTTTTCCTTCCTTTCAATTTGCTATTTGATTTTTATGAAAATAATCATGAAAAATATATTTGGGGCTGCATATTTATTGTTTTATTGCTGTATAATTTGGGCTAGGTGAATTATTTGGAGGAGAAACTCATTTTCAACCGAAAACACAACCCTTTCTTCCCAAATCCTCCAAAAGTGAACCCTAAAACTCAAAATTAGAATATTCATGCAATTTTTCAAAGGGGGGGGGGGGGGGGGGGGGGGTTGTGGGGGCACTGCTAATTTGTGTGTGTTTGTGTTCTAAATTGATTTTTGTTGTGTTTAGATGAAAAATATTAATTTAAATCATATTTCTATATATTATTGTAATGGTTAGAAAGTACCAAAAACAAGAAAAATTCATGGTTTTCATCCTAAAACTTAAAAGTTGGAATTTTCATGTGTATAAAATTCAAGAAGGTGCCAATTCCTATATCTTGGTATTCTAAGATGATTTTTTGTTATGTTTACATGAAAAATATTGGTTTAAATCATTTTTTTGCATATTGCTTTAATGAACGAAAAGTGCAAAAAGTAAGAAAAATCCATGTTTACATTGATTGTATGATTCAGCCTATAGAGGAATTTTGATTCCAATGTCTATAATTTTTATATGACATATTTCCATGATTATTGGCATGTATACATAAATGATAAATGATTTAATTGTATGTTGGTTCACAAATTTTATGACATAAAATATGGTAAAAGTAGTTCTACTATTATATATATATATTCTTCACATGTGTCATTTTGTCGCACAAAGTCACATCTAAAAATTGGAAAAAGCATAGGCAAATGCATATTATTAATATCATCTATTTGACAAAAGCTAATTGTAAGCCAAAGTCTGATAGTTTACCTGTAAGTTGGAAACTTGCTAAGCCTTTTAGGCTTCTTCAATCGCTATATGTAGATCTTTTTGCTCGTTTTTCTTAAATGAAAGTCCTATATTTCATTAAAAAAAAAAAATCAGAAGCCAAAGCCACAAATTTTACGACATAAAATATGGTAAAATTAATTCTACCATTAACATATATAAAGCTATAAAAAAATTGGTAATTCAATCACACAGTAATAAATAATTCAATGGCAAAAATAATGATAATAATATGAAGGATAGCAAAATATGTTTTAGAAGTCCAATACAATATTATTATGATCTTATAACTTAAAATCATGAGCTTACAGTTATTTCTACCCACCCCTTAATCACAAACAAATTTCACAGGAAAAATAATCTACACGAACTTCCTTCTTGTCAACATGAGTAGGTAGTCAATGGTTACCCTAACCTTCATTGAGATGCAAAGACACCTCAAAGAAAGTGGTTGTAACAACCCACACCCACTCTAAGAGTTTTCATGACCAATTACTTGAATTTAGAGCTATTATGACAAAATGTGTGCTTTTATGAAAATTCATGTGTTATGTGATTAATGAGTATGTGGCATGTTAGATTAGTTCTAATATGCATAATATGAATTATTATGGTAAAATAAGTGATTTATATGAAGTGCATAAGCATAAAATAATTTATTGCACATAAACTGAATTTTCATGCACAAAGCGATTTTTAAGTATAAAATAATTTTTATGAGCATTTTTAAAAATATTTTTAAATAAATATTTTGGGGGGAATTTCAATGAAAATAATAAGAAAAATATTTTATTTTTAATTACTTATAATCAGCCCATAAATTAAATAAAAAGCACAACTCACTAAAGCGTAATATACTAAAACACTCATAACTTAACTCATTAATAGCAAACTTGTAATTTTGTCAAAAACCGGGAAAAAAAAATCAGCCAGCCCTATTTTAGCAGCCACCATTCTGTTATTCTTCAGAATCTTTATAGAAAAATTCTCTAAAAAATATTCTCTCAACCCAAAATCACAAGGTGCCTTCAAACCATGCGATTTTGTGATCATTTTCGTAAGTTTTTCCTTCCTTTCAATTTACTATTTGATTTTTATGAAAATAATCATGAAAAATATATTTGGGGCTGCATATTTATTGTTTTATTGCTGTATAATTTGGGCTAGGTGAATTATTTGGAGGAGAAACTCATTTTCAACCGAAAACACAACCCTTTCTTCCCAAATCCTCCAAAAGTGAACCCTAAAACTCAAAATTAGAATATTCATGCAATTTTTCAAAAGGGGGGGGGGGGGGGGGTTTGTGGGGGCACTGCTAATTTGTCTGTGTTTGTGTTCTAAATTGATTTTTGTTGTGTTTAGATGAAAAATATTAATTTAAATCATATTTCTATATATTATTGTAATGGTTAGAAAGTACCAAAAACAAGAAAAATTCATGGTTTTCATCCTAAAACTTAAAAGTTGGAATTTTCATGTGTATAAAATTCAAGAAGGTGCCAATTCCTATATCTTGGTATTCTAAGATGATTTTTTGTTATGTTTACATGAAAAATATTGGTTTAAATCATGTTTTTGCATATTGCTTTAATGAACGAAAAGTGCAAAAAGTAAGAAAAATCCATGTTTACATTGATTGTATGATTCAGCCTATAGAGGAATTTTGATTCCAATGTCTATAATTTTTATATGACATATTTCCATGATTATTGGCATGTATACATAAATGATAAATGATTTAATTGTATGTTGGTTGAAAGATTAACTCTAGACAAGCCTAGAGACAATTTGGCCTACATAGGGTTTACTAACCCTATTACTATGTTATGATTAATATGTGTATATGATTAAGTGACAAGTGAAATAGGTCTTATGATGTGTTGATAGTGAATTAATGATCTTAAATTGACTACAAGATGGATGGTATGATTTGTTCAAGAGAGATAAGCACGATTCTTTAAGGTTACTTGTTATGTTGATATATGTGTAACATGTTAAGTGTACTAAGTTGAATGTTAAATGGAATTGATATTAAGATCATAATATATTGTGTTTAACTTTAGAAAAGTCATAGTATAAGTTATAATATGATGTCCTGTGAGCCTATGAAGGCTAAGTGTGCAAGACTTTAAAAATCAACATGTTATGTGCAAGTGATAAGTGCACTTCTAAGTGCAACTCCAAGTTTATATGAATGTTATATGTGCATGGGGTAGTTATGGGATAGGATAACATGATGATTAAGCAAATACTAAGTATTGAATTAAATATTATGTTAGAGCTTGAGGAGTAGTAGAAGTTCAAAAGGCTATAAGTATTAAGAGCAAAGGAACCACAAGGTGAGTAAACATTATGTTCATATTAAAAGTACGAGCTATCATGTTATGTGAACCTTTGAGATTCTTAAAACCTAATGAATTCTTTGTTAAGCTTGGGTTGCTAAAGGACAATTGGTCTGAAACCATTTTGATTATTCTATGATAAGAAAAAACCTTTGTGATTATTGCCTTGTCTAATATTCTTTCTGGAATCACACTATTATTTATATTTTATTCAATAAGATAAATTGTTATTGCTATTGTGCTATATGTTATTAGTTTCTTAAGTGCTATTGTTATAAGTAATTACCATTAGCTCTAGCTATGGTACCCATGAACCTTTTATACAAAAATCCTTGTGCCGATACTAGTAATCATTGGAACTTATACATATGGTCTTAACCCGATGGATAAGGGCATAGTATCCACCTCAGCTAGAAGGGGTGGTTCTAGCCATAGAGCCTAATTAGTTTCATGACTCTTTAAAAGTTATAAGTTGGGAGTTGGAATTTGGCTTGAAGCCACCTCTCCTTTGTGTATGCAAGTGAATTGAGCAAGGTCTTCACTCATGAGTGAATTGAGCAGGGTCTTCACTCATAAGTAATAAGTGTGATTTCTGCAAACCTTGTTAAATTGCAAATAATGAACCATGAACTATGAATCATGAATTATGACATGACCCATGAGTTATGTACTATGAATCCATTTTAAGGGATATGTGTTATTGTATAAGCTACATTGTTTACTTATTGAAATCATCTATCTCACCCATTTTTCTTGTGTGATTCTTAGTGAGCATTATAAAGATGCAAGGTGATAGCTTAACCAATCTACTCTGCATGAGGGATTTCCTTATCTAACTTTATTAGCATACTATGATTTGAAGGGTCTTTTTAGATGCCCGGAAGTTTCATTTATGGAATATTATTCATGTGTTAATTTATTTGGGAATCTTAAATATTCTTTTCATAAGGATTATACTTAAAGTATTTTAGTACTATGCTTCCTCTAATCAAAGTTTTCCTTAATATTGGATAATTAAGTTAATGCATAAGGTTTTAGTACGATCCTAGGCAATGTTTATATGTTCATGAGTGGGTTCTACAGGTGTTGGTGACCTTATGTCTCCCCATGTTCTAGGACCATCATGTCTCCAAAATTAGGATGTGATAGTGGTAGAATAAAACTATGCTAACAATATGTTATAAATCGGCTTATTAGCACAATAGATTGAAGACAATAACAAGAAATATAAAACAATAAAGTAAAGAGAGAAAAAAGATAAAGGAAAATATGCAAAGAGAAAAGAGGCTCAAAATCCTTATTATAAATCCTTATTATTAGGTTAGCCCTATATATATATATATATATATATATATATATATATATATATATATATATATATATATATATATATATATATATATATATATATATATATATATATATAGACACACACACACACACACACACACACACACACACACATATATATATAGGAATAGCAATGATTTTGGTGTGTATAATATTACTAAAATAACCATCTACAATATTCTCTCTAAATTATATACTCAAGTGTATTTAAGTAATATCTACATATAATAATTTGTTTATAATAGAAAATATGTAATTGTATTAAATCAAATTATATTATATCCATATTACGAAAGCGATAATAAACACGAATATAATTAGTGCTCAACAAAAATATACTTAGTTATATTATATTATAGGGTTGATGACAAAAGAAATTCACCAACTTCATATGTTTTTGCAATTACAAGATAACATATAAATCTTGGCAATCAGGTACAAATACTTATAATTTTTTGCAATTTTTGCACCGGCCATAATTCTAGTTTAAAATCCAAAAAGATAGAATGATGTGACATATACTAATAATATAGTTAACAAATCAACATCTTATGTGGCATTGAAAAAAATACAGAAGTTGAAAACAAAATCGTTTTTGTTATCCTTAACCTAATCAAAAGCAAAAGGTTAAACTAAATTATCGAATTGTTCATTTGAAATCTCTATAAAAAAATAGCAAAATCTTTGTAGAAGCTTGGTGGGAATCGACAATAAAGAAGACATAAACAATTGAAAGTGGGTGTTGGAGACCATCAAGAAAGGAGATAAAGCTGGGTTGTCATCCCTATTCTATCAAGAACTGGTTCCTTCAACCCATCAAAGGAGACAACATAGAGTGACCGTCATCGAAGTAGACAAAACATAGGAAGCGAAAGGTCCAAAGTATGTGATGTAATTTATTTAATTTAATTTTTGTCATTTGTGTGGTAATGTAGAGAAACAATAATGGAAAGTGGTTTTGATGAATAATGAATAATGGTTTAAGGTTTCAAAACAAAAAATTAGGTTTTTTTTTTTTTTTTTTTTTTTTTTTTTTTTGGTTTCAAATCTTTCTGGCTTTAAAAAAGATTTGGTGTTAGGGTTTTTTGAAAAATCATCCATTTAAAAATTTGGTATCATGTTTGTGACATCTTGGATAGATACAACCATTTTATAAGGTTAAAGAGTCTTCTACCATAACTATTAATTGAAATGTAGCTCAACATTCTATCAAAAAAAGTAGTGAATCTCCATTTAGATAGTGCAACTATGAATCTGCTTGTTTATGCATTATTAAAACATAATCATACAATCAAATGTTATGTATTCTTACTCGATATCATAGGAATAGAACATTATTTGATATCAACTTTCATTATGATGGTAAATTAGTGGATGTTGCAAATGAAACACACTATGTTGATGGACAAGTACTTGAATGTAATGATTTTGACAAAGAAAGATTTAGATATTTTGAGATAGAGGAAATAGCTAATAAATTAGGCAATTACAAGTGGGGAGGTTGGTTTATTGTATACTTGGTTATAAGTTAAAGGAAGATTTGAGGGATATAAAGGCAGTTAAGGAAGCGATGGAGATGGTAGATGTTTTGGTTGATGACTTAGTAGATGTTTACATAGATGGTAATGAGATTGAAATAGTTATTGGTAAAAATATGGAAGGAAATGGCATAGGAAATGTAAATGCGAGAAAGGACTGAAATGCCTCTGAAGCAATTAATAGTGTGAACAAAAGCAGTGGTCAAGTTAGTGATAGTGAAGATGAAGGAGATAGTGAGGATCCTGATTATTTGCCAGATGACCAATATGACACTAATGATGGACTGTCAGACAGTGATATAGAAACTAATAGTGAAGAGTATTTGGAAGCAAGGTAGAACCTCAAATAGTCTAAGAATAAAAGAATATTTTAGAAGTAACTTGTCCCTAATTTTATCATTTAGCACAATATGGTTCTAGGAAAAATACATTAACTAGTTGTGATATGATAGATACTTAATATTCATACTAAAATTTAATGTATGTTTACTTTTGCTTTGATTTGGATCAAGCAGTGCAAATACTAATGGTAATGACTTTGTGAGTAATGCATTTGTATCTCATTACAAGGACTCAAATGAGGAGGTGGACATTATATACAGTGTAATGCCCAAGGTTTCTATAGCTCATTAGAGTTATAATAATACCATAGAATATAAATTTTTATGAATATTGTACCAATGATATAGTAATAGGATAAAAGGAATCCTTTTTTTATGCTAAGAGTATGATTGTGTATTTTTTTTATAAAGTATGAATATTCATATATATTTTATTAAATTAATTTAAGGTAATGAGACTTTGTTTTGGGTTTATTATGATATGGGAAGGTAGGATTTAAAATGCCAAGTGAGAGGGAAGGGAAAAAGTTACGAAAAATTTTTGAGATCGGAAAACATGCACGGGTGGGCTTATTAATGGGCTTTTGGACTCAAGGCCCAAGCCCATGGAATGGCTGCCCACTAAGGCCCATAATTTGGTGGAACTTGACTAAACTAAGGTTAGAATAAACTAACTAAGAGTTAAGGTGAGATTAGGTTAGGTTAGTCACCATTTTGGGTGGTAGCTACCTTTGTTGACTTTTGTCAACCTTTAACAACTAAGCTAATTCACTTTTCCATCACCATTGTCCATATAGATTTTGTGATTATTGAACTCATCATTTTGATGCTAAGTCACCATACACCTAAAGGCAATCTTAAGCATCCATCTTGATCAATCTTAGCCATCCGTCTTAAGCAAAAAATGTGACCATTGATCTTATGAGATTAAATCACCACCATTGATTTTATTTATACATAAAGTGAAAATATGCTAATTCATTTCATTTGTAACCTAGCACCAATATCATACTCTCACCAAAAACAAAACCTCTCAACTTGTTCTTCAACTTAGAACCAAATTTAAAGCATTTCAAGGTATGATTTTGTGCTTAAGTGATTCTTTCTTTGTTTCTAGCCTAAGAGTGATGGATTGTTAGCAATTATATCCTTTTCTTTTAATTTCTGTGGTTTGATTTTATTGGAGGGATTCAAGGAAGAATTAGTTTTGCATGTTAATTGATGGAATATAAGGATGGGAGTTAGGGATTTGGGGTTTAATAGGTGAGGAATAGCAAAAGAAGCATGAAAAATCAATGGTTGGGAATTCCAAAGGGTGGTTTAGCCAAAATGGGTTTTTTAGGGGAAGTGTTCTAAATTTTTTTTAACACTATATAAGGTCATTTGTCATGTTAAAAAGTGGTTTAAAAGTGTAAAATTTAAATTTGGAGATTTTATACAAAAATTGAAATCTTTGAAGGCATAATCCATATTATAAGGGAAGTGTATGATTTGATGTGTGTTTTTTATGTTTTATTGTTGTTATAGGTTTTGTATGATGTCAATTTCATTATTGGAAGATCAATTTAAGATTTGATTAAGAAATTTTGGGTTTTCCCCAAATCACCTCATTTTGGTAAAATTAGGGTTTATGGGAATTGAAAGAAATTAATTTCAATTGGTTAATGGATATTGATTGTTTGGGTGTTAATTTGACAAATCCATGTTCAATTTGAAGTTTGAAAATGAATTTGATAATTTTCCCCAAATTTTAGTGTTATTAGGTCAAATTGGGAATTTCAAGATTTGAACTTGAATTTTTAAAATTGATTGGTTAATTAAGTTTGTAATTGATTCAATTTGATTTTTATAAGGTTAATTTGAAATTTGGTTAGTGAAAATTATTTTTTCCCAAATTTAATTGGAACATACCAAATTAGGGATTTTAATTATTGAATTGTATTAATTCTATTAAATGCTAGAAAAATTAATTACATTGATTCTAATTGATGAATATAGGATTTAATTAAAGAATTAGAAAGGAAAACGAATTTATTTGTTTTGGTGGAACGGTTCAGCCAACATGAGATTTTTGGAATAAATTAGTTAAATTGTTAATGTATTTCAAAATGTTGTTGTATAATGTGTTGGGCTGTGTTTTGATGATTAATAGTAGGAAGATGATGTTAAGTTTGAGTTAGAGTTTGGCTTGAAAGTTAAAGGAATAGTGATTGATGTACACTTGTTTGGGTGTAATTGTAGAATCGAAAGGCAAAGGCATTGCTTGGGATACCGAGGAGCCTCACTATAATTTACATTAAGTATATCAGTATAGCAGCTAAGGAGTAAGATGTGAGTATTGAATAATATAATACAACTTGTGCCTTAAATATGAGCATAAATGTTAAAACACTTCCTAATTGGAATGTATTGCAATTCTTTGGCAAGCATTATTTGCTTTACCGATTATTGAGCCAAATTAAATTAAATAATTCTTTATGGCATTTAGCCAATGAACCTGTATTTTTTTGACCTTTAAATGTAATGATACCCTGATAAGCAGAATACCCCTCTGATGTGGGGTAATATATCAGACCTTGTGCACATTGATAATAGGACCCGCAGATAGGGTGAGATTATCTGAACCTTAACTAGGAAGGGTTTAAGATCCCTAGTACGTATGGTCTGATCAGTTGTACGTGTGACTAGGTATGTGAGAGAGTAAGGCATTTGCTTCCACTCGATTGATTATAGGGGAAACACACCATTTCCGAGAAATGATTTTTTTTGCTAAAGATATAATATTTGTTACATATATGGGAAAATTGTTCCATAAGAATAATTTCTGATCCACTTTACTTTATTGCTATAATGAATCACCATTGATTGTAAATCATTTATTTAACCTATATAATATTATTCTGTACTCACTGAGCTTTGTCTCATCTCATAGTTGTTGTTTATTTTTCAAGACCAGTTGATAGGTTGGCAAGGTAAATTCCAAGTTTTACGTCTTCGCTTGGAAATTGCATTGCTACTTTTGGTATCATGATATATATTATGTTATATTATGGAAGTTTCACTCTAGAGCTCCATGGATTGTTAAGGTCTATGATAATGGTATAATTTAGAATATAATTAGTATGCATGTGGTTGGTACCATATTATCACAGTCCAAACACTTAAGTAATATATGGGCAAGTTGCGATTAAAATACTAGAAAATGGAGTTCAAAAGCGATAAGCATGAAAATGGATTTAAAATGATAAATGTTTCTCACACAGATAATTAATATGGCAATCGGTAATAAGGAATGGAAATTTTGGTTTCAATCTTGGGATAAGGGTAATGTGGTATTTATCAGCACTTAATAAGTTATAAACAAGTTCTATGGGTTTAGGTGATCTTATGTCTCCCTATGCCCTAAGACAGTCATGACTCAAAGTTAGGTCGTGACATACAGTAATGATGAAAAGGAAGGTAAGGATTAGTAGTAAGAAGCGGAAGAGGTATCCAACTTATGATCCAAACTCTAACCATAAATTGGATGTTATCTTCAAGCTAGGAATGAAATTTGATGATGGTGACCAATGCAAAAAAGCTGTTTAGAAGCATGCAATCATTAATGCTTGGGAAATTAGATTCGTAAGGAGTTGTAAGACATAAGTTGATGTTTCATGTCAAAAAGGATGTCCATAGAGATTGTATGCTAGCATGAGAGACTGTGATTGTATATTCAAGCTGAAGGTTTATATAAGTCATCATATATGTCTCAAGGTTTTGAGGAACAAAAAAGTAAATTTAAATTGGATAACAAAGTAATACCTAGAAAATTCAGAAGAAAGCCAAACCAAGATGTGAAAGATTTGGAAGATGATATTAGGGATAAATATGGACTGACTATTAGCATATGGAAATGCTATAGGGCTAGATATAAGGCATTAGATGTGTTGAGGAATCATTGAATGAACATTATGCAAAATTAAGAGCATATAAACCTGAGTTAATGAGAGTTGATATGGAGGATAGATTTCAATTTAAGATAAGTGATAGTGAATCACCTTCTAGTTGTGTATTTTAAAGATTCTATATAGGTTTTAGTTCATTGGTTTAAGATTTTTTGCAGGAATGCAAACTTATTATAGGATTAGATGGAACTTTTTCAAAGACACATTTGGGAGGATGCTTGCTGGTGGCTATTGGGAAGGATGGGAACAATCAAATGTTCCTTATATGTTGGGCAGTATTTAAAGGGGAAAATGAGCATTCATGAAATTGGTTTTTACAGTTATTATTTAAAGATTTAAGATATCCATAGGGCTAGGATGGACATTTGTTAATGACCAATAAAAGGTAATATTGCACATATACATACAAGTCATTGTTTTAACATTTCTATTTTCATTTAATCTAATATATGCAAAATGTGGTTTTGTTGTAAAGGATTGGTGAAGGCCATACATGACTTGAGCACACATGCTTAACACAGGAACTGTGTAAGTCATTTGTATGCTAATTAGAGAAAGATACATGAAGGTCAAGTATGGAAGAAGTTGCTTTGGCAGACTGCAAAAAGCACTTATATGGCTAGATTCAATGACTTAGTAAGAGAAATTAAAGATTTAACTTTTGAAGCTGCAAATGCATTCATGGAGATAGGCCCAACAAATTTCTATAAGGCTTTATTAATATATTTCCCAAGTCTAACATGATCGACAATAATGTCAATGAAACATTTAATAGGCATATAGTGACTGCCAAAGCTAAACATGTTATAGATATGTTGGAAGATATTAGAAGTGCACTTGTGGAAAGGATGCATAACAAAATGAAGTCTATTATGAAGTGTAATGATGTGATTTTCCCTAGGATTAGGAAATAATTAGAAGAGAATAAGTACAACACTAGGTTTTGTTATGTTAAACTTGCTGTAAATAATGAGTTCCAAGTGTCCGTTGGAGAAGACAAATTTGTTGTTAGCTGAAGGATAGGAGTTTCAATTACACTACAAAAAAAAAAATACAATTACCAACTAAAAATTTTGTCAGTAAATTGTATTTTTTTGTCGATAATATCTATACCGATGAATTACCGACAAAAAAATTTAGTCAGTATTTAGCTTGTTGTTAATATTGAAAGTAGTATGTGCCATAGGAGCCATATAATAGTTATGTAATAGTAGATATTAATTTCCATTGGCATAATAAATATATTCATAATGTGAAAAGGGTTTCATATTATTGAATATAGTCCTTAAGTATTTGTAAGAGGATCTATTCTCAAGTGTTGAGAATATGGGAGACAGATCGCTCTTGTAAAAATATTTAATATATGTTCATGATCATAGGATTAATGAATGGGCATCATAATTCTAAAGGACCATCACTTCTATTTGTTTTCTATAATTAGTATGTGATACAGATGATTATAGAGGCAGTGAGTCCCATGCTGCTTGACATGTGATGTCGATACAAATACATGGATATTCATAGGATGAATAGTCAAACTATGACGTTAGATGATAATAATAGGGTGTTTTACTACTTGTCCATTATTTATCATATAGTTCATAATAGTGCATATAATCCTTTGACTTGAGAGATACTATATCTCATACATAGGTAGTTAGAATTTATTACTGCTTACATAGACATATTATTAAAGTACGGATATATGGCATGTGATAGTTCTAATTTGTTATGTATGGAGGTAAGTGATCCCCAAGATACAATTCATTACCTCGAGTAAATGAGGTTAAGATCCTATGCTATCTGGTTATTCTTAATACTAAAGTTTCTAGCCAAAACAGTAAGATTCACTAGAAAGAGTTTCTAGTAGGAATCTAATCTCATCAAGAATTAGAACTGAGATAAGGACATGGAATTGAGGCACATTAGGATTTGACATAAACCATTACCGTAGCCGAGATTGGGATCTTTAATAAAGGGATTCTAGTGCATGATAATTTATGATTGATGGTCTATGTGATGTTTAAAGTTATCAACTATCAACATTCATTTCTAATTAGGTAGTCGTGACATGGAATTCTTACTACCACTCATGACTTGTGGGACTAAGTGTGAAGTGGAGATTTCACATTAGTAGAGAAAAATATTTTCTCATTCCCATACATTAACCTAGAAAGTCAGTACACCCAATAGTGATCACCTTTAAAGTGTAAAAGGTTTACCATAATAATTAATTAAAGTGTTTAATTAATTGATTAGTGGTAAAATGATTAAACATGTAATTAAATTTACAAGAACCCTAGCATGTCTTGATGTTTAATCTATGAAGGTTTTGATTTAATTAAATCTTAATTTGTATATGATGCAAATGAGATAGATTAAACTGAAAATTGATTTGGACTAAATCAAAGACTTAATTTTAAGCTTAGTGAAAACTCTAAACACATGAGATGTAGACTACCCTAAACACATGAGATATAGACTAAGTCCATATGTGATATGGAAAATAGGCATTTTAGAGGTTAGAGAAAATTCACTATTCATAAGCCCATGTGATGGGTTTAGGGGGATGGAGAATTTTTTCCTTAGGTTAAAATTGTAATTACATCTTTTGACTAGTGGAAATGTCCATTTTGCCTATAAAGGATAAAATGGTCATTTCACCATTTGAAGAAACAAAGTTCAACTTTGCCCCTTCACTAATGAAGAGCTAAAAGAGTGGAATAGTCTTTTGATACAAAGACTTAATGGTTAAGTCTTCTAAAGGATATATAAGCTAAGAGTTTTTATGTTGTAAGTAAGTGAACACCATTTTTCGTTTTGAAGCATTTTTAGAGAGAGAAGTTGAGAGAGAGAAAGAAAATGAAGAAAACGTTTCTTCAAATTTTCTTTTGATCTTCAATTTTCTTCTTTGTTCTTATGAAAGAACAAATACTTGCAAATTGAAAATATGTTTAGTCCAAAACAAACCCAAGAGAAACCTCAACTTCCTAAAGGTTTTTGAGGGAAAATCTTGAATCAAATTTGGGCAACCATAAGAGGGATTCAAGAACACCAAAGAAACCAAGGAACTTGAAAGTGAGCTAGGTGTGGATGATCTAAAGGCTTCACACTTAGAAAGCTCTTTGTTAAAGAAAGAAGGAACCTACAAAAGGTAATATGATTACTCTTCCTTCTTCTTTCTATGCATATGTGTTTTACACACAAATTAATTAATTACTTGAATGAATGTTTGGACTAAAATGGGTTTAGTAAAATTTTAAAATGTCTGAAATTTCACCCCACCACCTTGCTTTCGCTGCGTTTGGCTCCACCATTCCTTCAAATACAATTTACTAACTAAATACAGAACCATCGATAATTACTGAGAGAATTTTAGTTAGTAAATTATTTTTATATTATTGGTAAAATAATTTATATTGTCTAAATTTTGGTAAAAAATAATTTACCGACTAAATTTTTAATCGATAATCAATCAATAAATTTTTATTTTTTTAAAAATAAAAAACAATTGGTAATTCATTAATAAAGTTTAAATAAATGTTTTTCTAAAGTAAATATTTTGTAGGTAATCCATCAGTAATTTTGTAAATAAATTTTTAACAAAATAATACTTTTTGTTGGTAATCCATCGGTAAAATTCTATTTTTAAAAAATATATTATTTCAAAAAAATAAAAATAATAATAATAATTTAAAAATTAACATTTTTAGAATGAACATGAAAATTAAAAAATAAAAAGTTGTAAAATAAATTTGGAAGATTAAAGAATATAAAAATGACTAAATTAAAAAAATTAAATTAAATTTCAAAACTAAAAAAAGAATGAAATGAACCTAAAATTAAGAGAGAAAGTAATAGGAGTAAAAAAGAAAGGGTAAGATAAATAATTTATTAAATTTATTTTTTAATTTACTAAATTTATATAAAAAATTTAATCAAAAAATTAAATACAAGATAACAAATAATTATTTTTTTAAAAATCACATTAATACTTTTTTATACTAGAAAACAATCTAAGAAATATAAATAATAAATTATAAAAGCCAAAAAAAAAAGAAAGCTAAAATAAATCTAATACATTTTTTATATTGAATGGTTTGGAATTTAAGAAGTAAAATAAAAAAAAAAAAAAGGATAAGAAAGAAAGAGTATATGCGTATTAAAGAGTATGGAAGTATTAAGTGATGAAAAAGAAAATGAAGAAATAACTAAATGTGAAAGAAAGAAAAAGAAATTTTATTTGTGAGAAATGGAGAGAAGAAATTGAGAAAAAGATAATAAATGAGAAAGAGAATAAGTGTAAGAAAAAAATGATGAGGAAGAGAAGATGACCCATTTTATACTTTTTTTATGCCATTTATCGACTAATTACCAACTAAATTTTCATTGGTAAATTTTTCAAATGAAAATTTGGAGGAAAAATTTTCTTCAAAATTTTTATTTACCAACAGATTACTAAGTAAATTTTCATTAGTAATTTATTAGATAGAAATTTGCTTACAAAATTTTTATTTACTAATGGATTACCGATTAAATTTCTGTTAGTAATTTATTTTTTCTTAAAAAAATAAATGAAAATTTGGAGAGACATTTCCTCCAAAATTTCCATTTATATATGGATTACTGACTAAATTTCTATCGGTTATTTATTTTTAAAAAAAAAATTAGTAAAAAATTTGTAGGGAAATTTTTCCCCAAAATTTTTATTTATCGACATAATATTTTGTTGGTAAAGGAAAAAAAAATTCTCTAACTTATTGACTAAAATATTGGTCAGTAAATTTACTAATGAAAAATTTTGTCTGTAAATTAGAAAGTTTTTGTAATTTAATCAAAGAAAATTTTGCTTTTTAATTTACTAACTAAAATTTTTGTTGGTAAATTTACTAATGAAAACTTTGATTGATAATTGGAAAGTTTTTGTAATTAAATTAAAGAAAATTTTGCTCTATAATTTACCGACTGAAATATTGGTATATAGATTTACCAACAAAATATTTTTGTTGGTAAATTGAAAAGTTTTTGTAATTAAAATTTTACTTTTTAATTTACCGACTAAAATTTTGCTTTTGGTAATGTCACAATCCAATTTCTAGGCTGTGATAATCCTAAATTTTAGGGAGACATAGGGTCATCTAAACCTGTAGAATACCATTGATCCTATTATCATTTTATGTACTCTATTTTGCAATCTTTCCTAAGATTGAAACTCCATTCGTTCTTTATCCTTTCCTATTATTACTTTAACCATTCATTTTTAACCATTATACTTTAGTGCCATCTCATGACCATGAGTAGAACATCATCCATAAATGTTAATAAATACTATCCATACATTCTTACTTACTATCATATGTACATATATATAATAACTATTATCATTTGTTTACATTACTCTCCAACACAAACTACTCTAATACTAAGCCTTTAAACACCATGGAGGTCTACATTGATTATCCTTAGGATGACATAAGCAACACAAAACATAGCACTTTTAGCCAGTCCTAGCGAAGATGCGTAGCTTGGAATTTACCTTGCTAGTGAATCATCCTAACCTAGAAAATTATAAACTATGAGATGAGACAAGCTCAGTAAGCACATAATAATATAACATAATACAAAGGCAACATAAGAGGTCCTCACTTGGATCAATTCAAGGCAGCAATGGAGTGATGTTAATCAAAATTGGTCATATTAAAATTTAGAATACATTTTAACATAAATAATAATGTCTAGGAAGCGAAAAGCTTCCCACACATGAATTTAAAGAGTGGCGGCCTAAGCCTTGCTCACTCACATGCATCACACAATGCAAGATTGATTGGACCTTGCAGTTAGGCGTTCTCCCCTAACACATGTTGGGTACTCTCGCCCTACCTGCAGACTTATACCAAGTGCATAAGGTTTGATGTATTTTCTCACATCATAGAGGATTTTTGCTTATTTATGGATATCAATGAAAGACATAACCAAGATCTACAATAAGAATTCAATGAAAAATAATTTGTTATATTAATCATTCTCATAATTGAGCATAGCATAGAACCAAGGTAAGAGGCTCATCATGGTCAAATATCACATAAGGAAGATATGGATTTCCAAAGGGTTCAACAATTAATAGGCAACTATATATCCAATGTCATTTCAAGTACATGTCAAGAGGTGGTAATACAAGCAATAAGGTATGATTACATCATATTATTAAGTACTCACCTTAACTCCTTTGCTCCTATTGATTGTTCATTCTTGATTAGTCTAATGTCCTTGATGGTCTTGAGCAATTTCCTTGTCCTTGCCTTAAAGTTCTATACCTATAACATTTCAATTACATAACAATTAATAACTAATAGTGTTACTAATTATACCTTATGCTTATTTTGTTACTTCAACTTATAATAGAGATGTATCAATAGTGTAATACACATACTTGTACTTATTCTTATTTCTAATCATTTCCAAGCTAAGTTTCTCATTCAATTTCATGATTTGAAATCTAAATCTTAAAATTCCCAAATTGTTCCATAAACCCTAAAATTTGGGGAA
Organism: Reutealis trisperma; assembly: GCA_947687605.1. Lineage (NCBI taxonomy): Eukaryota > Viridiplantae > Streptophyta > Magnoliopsida > Malpighiales > Euphorbiaceae > Reutealis > Reutealis trisperma. The sequence goes on along the minus strand of CANTUT010001059.1, from coordinate 9,851 downwards.
AATTATCAATTTCACTTTCAAACCTCAAATTAATCATAGATTCATCAAATTAATACTTAGGCAATCAATTCCCACCAATTAACTTGAGTTAATTCACTCTTATTCATATGAATCCTAACTTGTCCCACTTATGTCAAATTTGGGGAAAACTCAAAATTCCTCATCAAATCTTCAAATTAGTTGTAGAAATATGAAATTAACATAACACATAACATATATGATCACTTAATTATTACAATATACTATTAGAACACTAAGTTCCTCTTTCAACTATGTTTATGTTCCTAAGATTTTCAAGTCTTGAATCAAGTTCCCATAATTCATTCTAACACTTCTAAATCATTTTTGTTCATCTAAAATAACCATAGATATATTCAATTAGAATTTAGAACACTTCCTTAATCATTCATTAATATTGGATGAATTCTCCCTTTAGTAATACTTAGGTATTGTCATGTTTTCTTTTCCTATCTTCCCATTAACCCTTTAATTCTCTAGCCAAACCTCCATATTTCATCTAAAACCATTCAAAACTACATCTTATGTATACTCATAGTATGTTAGCCGAATTTTTCATATGGTGTAGAAGAGATTTTTTGGCAACCAAATTACTAAAATCAACCTTAGAACATGGAAAAGAGAAGATGAACATTATTTCTCACCTTGGTTAACCTTGATTTATTAAGGTTCTTGTTGAAATTGGTGTAGAGAGAATCTCTTTCCTTATTATGAAACTTTGGTGTAGAGATAGGCTAATTGTTGTTTCATAACATAATTTTGTTGATATATATATTGGGTTGGATGGCAAGGATTTGATCAAGCTTAATTTAATGGTTAAGATTTAATCTTAAGGAATGGCTAAGATTTGATCAAGTTGGATGGCTAGAATTCTCTCTATAATGGTGATGTTCATCATGTGGTGTTGGAGTGACCAAAATGAATCTAGACTCATATGTAGAGAAGATAAGAGTTCAACTTGGTTTAGGATTTTGACTTGGTCAGTCTTTCATGGCTAGCTTAGTCAAATTTTGTAACTCTCTCTCTACAATATATTTTGTTTGGTTTTGGGTTAACTACTCTAACATATGAACTTGATATTATACTAATTATAGGCCCATGGGCCGATCCACTATGATTGGGTTTAGGCCTTTGATGACCAAAGGCCCAATAACAAGCTCATAACCCATCAACAAGCCTATAGTCTGTCAACAAGTCCCATGACAAACTTAGAAACTTTCCTTTTAACTTTCTTTTAAATTTGTGTTCTCTAACTTCTTTACATACATTATTAGTTATCATATGAACTCTATTTAATTCATTTGAGCACAATTAGTCATAATAAAATCATATACTAGGCAAACATTTCAAATAATGTTACAAGGTTCCAAATTGAATCCCTTTCATTTTTATACTATGCTAACATTCAAAGATATAGTCTTTTAGCATCATTAGTAACTAGAATGAGCTATAAAATACTTGGGTATTACATTTTATCCCCCACCACCAGAAAATCACAAAACAGTGATGAAAATTTCCGTCACTAAATAACAAAATTCCGTTGCTAAAGTAAATCAGCGACGGAATTGCAACCACAAAATTTCATCGCTATAATCCTAGTCGGTGATTTTTTTGCAACAGAAAGAGAAATTTGTCGGTGATTTATGATGGAAATTTTGATGTAAAATCTATTGGAAAATTTAGCGATGAAAATTTCATTGCTGATCTGTCGCTGTTCCGTAGCTGATCTGTTGGAGTTTAGAATTAAATTTTGGTAAAATCCGTCGCTGATTTAACAAATTATGTTTCAATTTCATCGTAATTTATAATTAAAAATTAATTTATTCTATCGCTATTATCTATATATTCCATCATAATTTTTTACTTAAAAATTTATCACTTAATTTTCCATCGCAAATCTGTCGAAAAAATCCATTGCGATATTTTACTTAAAACTAGTTTTCGTCGCAAATCCGTCGCAAATGTTTTTCATTTATTTATTTTATTTATTATTATATTATTACATATATTTATACATGTTATATTTATATTTATATACTAATATGTTTCAGCAATGTTAACAATATTATTATGAATACTAAAAATGTAATTAGTAATAAAATATACAAATATATAAGTAGGATTAACACAAGTATGAGTATAAGCAGTTTTAACACAACAATACTAATAATAGAGTCCTAAATAATCCTCCTAATCATGCTGCTCATTAGTATGAGATGGATCATCATATGCATGGTTATCAGCCGTAGTATTATCATCATCAGCAGCAGCAGTAGTATCTTTATTACTTGCAGGAACATTCTGGACAGATGAAATAGGATCCAAGCCTTTTGCAATCATAAAACTCTCCAAGCGATGAAGGCGTTCTGTTAGCTCTTGTTCTCTCTCTAACACCATCCTTTGTAACTGTTGCTGAATAACTTCTTAAACTCTTGGACTTGAAATCAATTGAATCATATCCTGTTCATTGCTTGACTGGGAAGGAGCAGGAGAAGGGGCAGATGGTGGGTAAGTAGCAGAAGATGAGCTACCACCTGAATGTCCATAATATGATGATGCACAAGAACCGACTCCATAAATTCTCTTCTTCTTGTTCTCCCCTCCAATGGCTCTCAAGTATAGCTCCAACTCATCAGCAACAGCTGGCTGATCGGATCCTAGGATTGTCTGAGACATCTCTCCGCGCAATCTCACAATCTCATCCTATTAAAAAATTTTGAATTATTTCCATCATTAGAAAATTTTTTAATTATATAAAAAAATTCCATAAATGAATTAGAATAACAAATAAAATTTTAGACTTACATGGGCTACCTTTGAGTGAGAATCAATAAAACTTCCATTGGCCTTCCTAGTATGAGTGCGGATGAAAATCTCTGTTGATAGTGGATCTCGTCGCAATGTAGAATCCTTTGAAACATTACAAAGTATTTAAATTTTATATTTTTCACAAACAAAAACATTTACAAAATTTGTACTTATATAGTAAATTAAAATATATACTAACCAATCTACGGCGATGCTCCTTATGGGAGATAGAACCGGCCATATGGCAGGATGGCCCACTACCATCTCCCCCTGATTTAGAATGGCGATTCTTAGATGCCGTAGCAGACTTTGTTATCCTATGATCTTTCTGCCATTCCTCGCACCACTTCTTATAGACATCTTCTTCAAGAAACTTGGGCTTTTTACCAAATCTTTTTACATTGCTAACCATATCATAATATCACAATGCACATTTCTTCTTCCAAGCAATTTTTACCTTTGAATCTATAGCCCTATCCCAAACAAAGTTTTTTTGCAAGAAAGTGTTAAAATTGACTACATATATATATACATATAAACTTTGACAAAAACCTTCCTTATATATATATGAAATTTCTCATATTAATAAATGGAATTAAAATTTATAGAGAATGTTTAACTTAAACAAATATATATATAAGATAATTAGATCAATTAACACAAAATTCAGCATAATTACAAATACAAATGTTAAAAATCTATAGAAATTTTGGCAAAACTTTCCCTATATACTTGAATTATCCTCCTATTAACAGTTGGAAAAACAATATAATTATTGCCCAGACACTTCAATATCATTAACATAATACATTGTCATATAAATTGCCCAACCCAAGCCTCCAAGTAATAATCCCTTCCACCATAACACAAATCTATCATAATAATCATTAATTTTGATTATTAAATTACAGGTAAAATTCTAACAAATAATAAATTTTCTATGGTCAAATAATCAAATTACAGGTATATATATATATATATATATATATATATATATATATATATATATATACAGGTATATATATATATACAGGTATATATATGTATATAAACTTTGATAAAAACCTCCCCTACATACGTGAAATTTCTCGTATTAACAAATGAAATTTATATGAGTGATTTACTAATGTTTAACTTAAATAAATATATATAAGGTAATTAGATCAATTAACACAAAATTCAGCATAATTACAGATACAAATGTTAAAAACCTATAGAAATTTTGGCAAAACTTTCCCTATATATTTGAATTATCCTCCTATTAACAGTTGGAAAAACAATATAATTATTGCCCAAACACTTCAATATCATCAACATAATACATTATCATATAAATTGCCCAACCTGGGCCTCCAAGTAATAATCTCTTCCGTCATAACACAAATCTATCATAATAATCATTAGTTTTGCTTATTAAATTACAACTAAAATTCTAACAAATAATCAAATTTCTATGGCCAAATAATCAAATTATATATATATATATATATATATATATATATATATATATATATATATATATATATATATATATATAAACTTTGACAAAAGCCTCCCCCATATATATGAAATTTCTCGTATTAACAACTGGAATTTATACTAGTTACTAATGTTTAACTTAAACAAATATATATAAGGTAATTAGATCAATTAACACAAAATTCAGCATAATTATGAATAGAAATATTAAAAATCTATAGAAATTTTGGTAAAACTTTCCCTATATATTGGAATTATCCTCCTATTAACAGTTGAAAAAACAATATAATTATTGCCCAAACACTTTAATATCATCAACATTTTGCATTATCATATAAATTGCCCAACCCGTGCTTCCAAGGAATACCGCCTTCCGCTATAACACAAATCTATCATAATAATCATTAGTTTTGCTTATTAAATTACAGGTAAAATTCTAACAAATAATCAAATTAGAGGTAAAATTCAAACAAATAATCAAATTATAATTAAAACATTTAATGTTTATATTAATTACCTTAAATTCTTCACAATAATAATCCTCAACTTCCTTTGGCACTTCCTTCCAAGAAAAGCCTTTTGGATATATCTTTTCCTTGAAGATCTTAGAATCATCTTTGCACACTCGCTAGATGGAAATAAGCTATAATACATAAATTATAAATAATTAATATATAATATTAGTCAAATATTAAATTTGTGAAATTGGTATTAAAAAAATTATAAATGAAATTATACTTAACTCATTTGAATTTAAAATAATGACAATGATCTTTCCATCACACTTCTCATAAGTCCTAATAGGTGAAAAAGCAGAAGCACCCTGCGAAGAGCTATGACCGGTCTCAGAAGTTGATGCTGATGCAGTACTGCTTCTTATAAGAGTGGGTGCTACCTCACCAAGTGTGTCATCATGATTAGGAATAGACAATGATGATGATGAAGTGCCTGTTGCCAGATAACTTGGAGGAGCATCAGTATTAAGTGGTTGAGGAGGCCTAATAGAAGGAGGTGCTGTCGAACTAGAAGGAAGTGCCGATGAACTCAGAGGAGCATCAATAGGGGGAAGTACTAACGGAGTCGATGACTGAAGTTGAGGACGCAATGGACATGGATTTGTAGTACCTCTACCATGTCCCCTACTAGGTGCAGCACATCTGCCATGCCCCTTAATAGGGAAATTACCTCTCCCACGACCTCTATCCATACCTGAATCATATGAAATTAAATGATTTAAAAAAAAAGAATATTTTGCCTGTTATACATTTATATACTCACACACAAGCAAGATAATTATATACAGGTAAAACAAAATATTTTATATTATCACAATAATAAAGTTATTACAAAATATTTTATATTATTACAATAATAGAATTGCAACATGTCTTTAGATAAACAAAATATTAAACGATCTTATGCATCTAAATCACTATCTTCAACATCATCCAACTCTTCATCAAATTCTACTTCCCCTTCTGTTTCTGAATCTACTGGTGCTTCATCTTCTGTTTCAACCTCTTAAGTGTCTAATATATTATAAGAACTAAGTGGATCATTAAGTGGTTGATCCTCATCTATAGATGTAAGTGACACTTCCCTAGCATCGACAACATCCTTCTGGAAAGGTGAAACATGTGATGAAAGGGTGTTCATTTGAGATTTGGCTATCTCGACAATTGGTCTAGCTTTAATCTTGCACACAGCCCACCAGTCTATATCGACACCTTTACAACTAGGATATGAGACATAATACACTTGAACTGCTTGCATTGCCAATATAAATGGTTCGTATTTATTAAATCTTCTTCTCATATTGATATCAACAAGATTATAATTTTGATATATTTTCATCCCTACATTTGGCTTTGGATCAAACCAATCACATTTAATTAGTAGAGTCCTCTTGATTGGTAGTGCCAGATACTCTAGTTGCAGTATCTCTATTAATCGACCATAATAATCACTTGATTGTCCTTTAATGCAGACTCCACTATTATTTGTGACTCGTCTATCACTATGCACTTTAGTGTGAAATTTGTATCCATTGACAAAGTACACAGGATAACAAGTAACAATCCATAAATGATCCATTGCTAAAGACCGTATGAAAGGGTTCGAGATGCCATTTGTTGGATTGTTTGCCTACCAAATAAAATATAAAATGTTATAATTAATAAGCCAATATTATTGTATTAAGTATCATTTATAACTATAAATGATTACTAAGAAGCACTCACATATAATTCAAACCAACTAGCAAATTCATCTTCTAATATGTCATTTATCTCCATATCAGTGATTGTTGGTTGAGAGATTCGGACTTCCTTAATGTAGACCTTTAGAAGAAAATAAAATCACTAAATGATGAATTATAATTTCATAATAAGGGATAAGAATGACATTAAAGCACCTCTATCTATTAACTTACTCGATAAATGGAGAAACATCTTCACAATTCAACAAAATGTACGTACGAGCTGCATTATACTCCTCTAATTTCAAATGCCTTATTTTTGCTTTTCCATATGGACAACCTGGATGAGTAAAGATTGCAATGTTCCCTTCTATTTCTTCTCCTTCTACTTGTCCTCCATCATCATTCCGTGGCACTTTTCGATGCCTTGTGTACACCTCAGGTTCAAAATAAAAGGAGCAAAAGGATGAAGCTTCTTCCACTAAATATGCATTGCAATTAGAACCTTCAACCTTAGATTTATTCTTGACATTGTTTTTCAAGTGTCGAAGGAAACTATAGAGGTATATAAAAAAAAATAGAAGTTAAAATACTAGAATAGATGATGAACATTAATAAGTTGAATATCACAAAATATTTATACCGTTCAAATGGATACATCCATCTATATTGAACTGGACCTGCAATCTTCGCTTCATAAGGCAAATGAACTGGAAGATGTTCCATGGAGTAAAAAAAAACTAGGAGGAAATATCTTCTTTAATTTGCATAGAATGACTGGAATTTCTTCTTCTAATCTAACCATGTCTTCTACATGAATCACGGTTGAAGTAAAACTTTTGAAAAACAAACTCAATTCTATAATAGCTTCCCAAACCTTCTTTGGGAGAAATGCACAAAAAGCAATTAGTAACAGTCGCTACATGAATACATGACAATCATGACTTTTCATCCCAAACAATTTATATTTTCTCATGTCAACACATCGACCCATATTAGACACGTATCCATCTGGAAACCTAAGGCTCTTTACCCATTCACATAGGACTTTTTTTGACTATTTATCCAAGGTGTAGCATGCCTTTGGATATAACTTAGTTACTTCATCTTGTTCAAGCTTGGGTCTCCTACATAATAGCTTCATATCAGCTCTAGCTTTGGCATTATCCTTTGTCTTCCCATCTATATTCATTATAGTGTTGAATACATTCTCAAAAATATTTTTCTCAATGTGCATCACATCCAAATTATGACGTATGAGAAGGGAACTCCAATAAGGTAAATCCCAAAAGATTCTTCTCTTCCTCTAACCACAACTCTTACAAATACGAGCATTATCATCATTTGCACCAACTTCAGTAACCTTTTTCAAAATCAGTTTCTCAATTTCCTCAAGGATCTGTTGTCCAGACCGTAATTGGGGTGCTGACTTTTCAACCACAGTTCCCTTTTTAAAATGGGTCTTATCACATCAAAATGAGTGATCTGGTGGTAAGAACTTACGATGATTGTCAAAACAGGACTGCTTTCCACTTTTAGGTAAGGTGAATGCATTAGTTTCATAATGACAATAAGGATAAGCTAGTCGTCTGTGAGTACTCCAGCCAGATAACATCAAATATGCTGAGAAATTGCTTATTGTGCACATCAAAGTAGCTCTCATTTGAAAATTTTGCTTAGTTGACACATCATATGTCCAAACTCCATCATCCCACAACTCCTTCAATTCTTCGATTAAAGGTTGTAAATACACATCTAACTTGTCCTTAAGGTTATTCGGGCCTAGAACAATCATCGTAAGGAATATATACTCCTCCTTCATACATAACCACGGACGCAGATTATATGGGGTGACTATTACTGGCCACGAGGAGTATTGTTGTCCTGATTGTCTAAAAGGCTAAAATCCGTCTGTGCATAGTCCGAGGCTTACATTTCTACTCTCAGATGCAAAAGATAAATGAGTCTGATTGAAATGCTTCCATGCTTCACTATCTGAACAATGGCGCATAATGCCTTGTTCCTCATCATGGTTGGCATGCAATGTCATGTACTTTGCTGTGGATTCTGAGGCATATAATCTCTGAAGTCTAGGAGTTAGAGGAAAGTAATACATCTTCTTATATGCGACATTTTTCTTTCATTTCGCATAACCCCATCTAGGTGCCTTAAACTTGGGTTGACCACAGAACTTGCAACTGAGCATATCAGAATCACTCTTCTAATACATCATGCAACCTTTACTACAACAGTCAATTTTCTCCACTGGAAGTCCTAGACCTTTGACTAACTTCTTAGTGCAATAGAAATTATCAACCATCATGTTATCTACTGGTAAGATCTCTTTGATAAATGATAACATATCATCATAACACCTTTCAGATAAGTGGTGTTCTGCCTTCATGTTCAATAACCAAGCCACAGCAGATAACTTTGAGTGTTTCTCACATCCTGGCCACAACTCTTCGTTAGCAGCACTGAGCATATCATATAAATTTTGAGCCGATGGATTAGGAGCTTCTTCTGTAGCATCCCAATTAAAGTCTGGACCAGCCGCATCCATAACTAATCTATTAAATGCATCTGATGAATTTGGCTGACTGACTGATTCACCTATACCAAAATTAAAGTTTATCTGATTAGATGTCCCAGCATTTTCTTCTTCACCATGCAATTTCCAAACATAGTAATCTGAAACAAATCCATGTCGTAAAAGATCTAGCTTTACAACTTCCACATCTTTATAACTACAGTTCTGACACCTAGTCCTTTTGTACGGACACTTAATCTGCATTCCTTGCTTATATCCAACTTGGCAACAGACAAACTTAATAAACTGATCTACCCATTCCACAAAATCAGGATTTAAATACCCATCAATTGTTCTAACATACATCCATTGTCAATTTGAAGTCATCTTGCACTCCTGTAGGTATAGAATATTAAGAAGGTGAAATATCAACTTATTATAATCCACTAGCAAAATAAAATAACCATAAAGTTTATAGCTCTAAACATAAATCCTCACACTTAACCTAAATCTATTATTAATCCTTATATCTCCTTTCTTAAATGGTAAGAACCTAACCATTCAGAAAAACATTCCTATGCAATCAATTAATGGCACATGATTTTAATCATAAAGCTATCAAAATTTCGACAGATGTCCCTACAGTTCTCGAAGTGCACTAGTTGAAATATGCACAAATAAAATATTTATGCCTACCTCACTGTGCACCCAAGAACATATAGGTCATAGAGTTTAAATTTCAATGACAACATTATGATTAAATATGTTACCTAATTGGAAAGAATGATATTTTCCAAACTGTCCACATTGGACAATTAG